>PVKA01019010.1:0-42797 GCA_004027165.1 Ctenomys sociabilis | reverse complement strand
TTAAAAAAAAAAAAAAAAAAACTTGAGTAGAGAATTACTAAAGATGAGATCAGGCACGTTCGGAGTGGTATGGCTGTAGACAAGAATTACTAAAGAAATAAATCTACAATTTTATGTTTCACACCAATATTTGCAAACTCAAAGCAGAATAAATGCAAAGAAAAGCATACCAATATATAAATGAACTAAGATTTTCAGATCTGTAGAAAAGGGGTGAGAAGTCTGAAAACAATAACCTTTGCAAGATAAGTTACCTCCCAATTTATAACAGTAAGATTTTCAGATGACATCTGAGCAAACCTTTCTTTTCTCAAGAAAAATGATCACTAATCTAAATTTCCATAGTTAGGTCAATCATTTTAAAATCTATGTAGAGTGAGGGATATAGCTCAGCAGACAGGGAGATAGCTCAGTAGCACAGCACCTGCCTGGCCTGTGGGAGGACCTAAGCTCAATTTCAAGTGTTAAGAAAAAAAAAACTGTGTAGAAATAAATACATTGCCTAGGAAGTGAAGACTGAAAAAAACTATTGTCAGCATTCCTACTGTTTTATTTTGAGGTCTTCCCCAGAATACACGTTGAAATTTAATTTTCATTGTAGGGTATTTAGAGGCACGACCTTTAGGAGGAGACTACGTCATAAAGACTATGCCCTCCATAATAAATTAATTCACTTATACAGCAATGAATTCATTGGTTAAAAGGTCATTCTGACAGTACGCTTATTGTGAAAGCCCCTACAGTTGCTCTTTCTCAGGTTACACCCCTCCCACTACATGATGCCAAACTGCCCCGGAGTTCTGCAGAGTCTTCACCAGCAAAAGTGCCTTCCCCCCTGGCGGCCCCTCACACTTGACCTCCCAGCATTCCAATCATGATCTCAATAAACCTTGATCTTTCAGATCTGTATTAACCTGTCTGTGCTAATCAGATATGCAGACAGAAACAAGCTCTTTGCATGACCATATATTTTATTAAATTATTACCTAAAGTAGTAACATTATTCCAGAAATTCAATAATAAAGGTTCTGAAGTGAGACAGAGGGAGACTTATATGGGTAAACATAAACAAAAAATTGACCAAAATTATATTCAAAAATTAAACATGCGATATTACCATAAAAGGCAGTAGGAATGGATTAATGTAATTAGCACGTTTGATGTTTTAGAATTGCTGAGAAACTGACAAAAGTGATGGTGTATATTAGATTATGATAAATCACACATAAGTTTTGGCCTCTCGGATAATCATAGAACTAATAAAAATCTGTAATGAACCCTAATGTATAAGAGAGGCTATTATAACAACAATGGTAAGTATGTGATAAAGATACAAAAAGGAAAGAAAAATAAAATATATTAACCAATTTCGCATTTGTCATTTTTTCAAACCTGAACCCAAGTGCAGCAGGTAAGGATATGAAAAAACTGAAAAACTGAAGCATTTATTCTCATTTATATACAGAAGGGGAAATACAGTTAATTCTTTAAACAGCATTACATATTAATGTAAATTTTAATTATGAAATTAAAATACACCTATGTACAGAACAATAGCACAGATTATTACTAGCTCATTTATTTGACAATCTGTTATGAGCCCAATGCCTTGTTTACCAAATATCTATTATCTCCCTTCAAAATTCTTATCAGCTCCAAATAACTGTCACCCTTTTACTGAAAATAAAATAAATGGTCTCATTGATCATAGCTAATTTATTACAAACATTGTTTCTTAGTATGGTGTGGCTTTTGACATTAAACCAATGCAGTCTGTGAGGAATCTGTACAGTTCTTCAGAGAGGCTCTTAGTCTTAGATTATGTGGTCTTTTGATTCAGAAGCATGAATTCACATATATAGCTCTTTACCCTCAAAGTGAATTCCCAAGATCAAAGCTATTTATCACATACTAACTACCCATGAGTCCTAAGATTTAAGGGGTCCTTTGTGTTGGGCTTTATGCTGAATACTACCTTGACTTTAGGTAATTCTCATTCCTCATACATGGGGTTGATCAAAGCTGGCTAGGTCCTTTCACTTCAAGTCATCTCACTCTGAATGAATCTTAGGGGTCATTGTCAACCATTTCATCTTCTGGAATTTTCTGGGTTCCTGGTATATTTTAGTACAGAAATGCAAGTGGAGTTATATTTTGTTTTTTAATTCAAGGGGAAAGCATCTCTGCAGTTTGAATTCTTCAACTTGGAAACATTTATTTAGATTTCTTATGTCTTAAGACAAAGTTATCTGCGTTTCTTTGTTGTTGTAATAGAAAGTGTTCATCATGAGACTTTGAACAGGAAGGTCTCCTCTAACTGACCTAGGTTCTCTGCTCATAAGTGTGTGGAAAGCTGCTTGCTTTGTTCATGAGAGTCACATTAAATTCCTTCCTTGAAGGATCACATCAGAAGAACTATTTACCCAATATTAGAAAACCAGACAGTTCCTATAGTCATGATATAATAGAGTCCTAAAAATAAGAACAAGTTAGTTTTGACTGAGGGTAGAAGACAAATTTTATAAGTGGATGCACATTGAAGTATTGGAAAAGGTAACTTGATTTCAATGAACTATTGGGAGTGAAATGTTTGGAATTTAGAGTGGAATACAGGCATTTCAAAGAAACCCATTGCACTGTGTCCTCTTTTCATTCAACAGCCAAAGAATGAGAACATCCAAATAAATTAACATGTCCATAGGCATCAAAAGACTGAGTACCATCCTTGTGAGTTTAGGTCTTCCAAGTCTTGGTCTGTCTTCACTCTAGGATTTATAGAGATAAAGATTGGGCCCAATATCTGCTTCCTATCCCCAAGACATAGTGTCTTTCTCTTTCTTCAAATCACATTTTCCTTTCATCTGACATCACTGAAGATCACTTTCTTTCTCATTGCTTTCCCATCTACATTTCAGACCCAGATAATTTATGCCAACTGCCAACACATATCAATCCTGAAATCTCAGGAACTGAATACAACAAGGATTTATTTCTAGCTCACGGAGTCAGTAGGATAGAAATACACTTCATGGCAGAAGAACAAAAAGATGGAGGTTCTAATTACCCTGATTCAAATTGTTACTGGCTGGTAGAGATACTTATCACTTCCATTCATAAGCTGACTTCTACAACACCTCACCAGGTCTGAGCCACTGACTGTGAGGGTGGCTGGGAAATACTGAGGAACACACAGAAATATCACATGGTGTACTGCTTTTCTTTTCTAGCAAATAAAGACTAGAGTGACAGTTCTCTGTCTGTCTGTCTGTCTGTCTCTCTTTCTCTCTCTCTCATAATTAGATGCCTTCAGTATTTGTACCTTCTGTTGCTTAATTATCTGCATGTGCATTATTTCATTTGATTTCATTTGGCCCTCTGTGCAGTCATGACCAACAGGCTACACTGAGTGCGAACACTCTGCTCAGAGTCACAGCACAGCTACAGGAGTGATCCAGGATTTTAAATCAGTCCCACCCATTCTACACTTGGCCAAGGCTCAGCCTTCATCTGCCTCTCACCACTGGAAGATCTTGCTAAAGCACAGTAACTAGGTGGATGACTCCCAGAGTTCCTGACCAGTGCATTTACAGAGAACATTTCATTACAGTCAATGCTTTGTTCTTTTTGGCTCCTGGAAGTTTCTATGTCTCTATATATACATGTACCTAAAATTAATCTCAAAATCAGAACTAACAGAATCATCTCTGTGATATTGTTTTGTGAGTGGGACATACTGTGAATAAGTCTTGCAGACTCTAAGCAGCTTCCCTTTCTGCACACATTTTTCCTTCCACATGCCAAGATTCAGGGTAGAGGCCGGACTCCGGTTTCAGACGAAATCAGGGTCATGGTCTCTTTGCTTCTGAGGAAGGTTCTGCCAGCCTTTCTACCCTGAGCATCCCATCTGCCCAAGCCACATGGGGTCTGATGTACATGCTCTCTGTTTGGAGGGGAAAGAGCAAGAACAGTTGTGCATTCCTTTTGCCCATATCCCTGGAAAGCATAACAACAGCCCATCTGTTCTCTTCTTGGCTTCAGCCCACCCTTGATCTTTTGGTTTGTTCTAGACTTTACACTTTTCAGTAAGACAGAATTGCTAGCAGGAACTGTGTCTCTGTGTTCTACTTCTCAGACTGTATGAAACATCCTTCCTTCTCTTTTGCAAACCTTAGCTTCTATATGTAAAAGTTCCCAGGATTCTCTAATTTAGACATACATAGAAGTAACCTGTTAGTGATATACCCACTTAGAAATTAATGATCAAATGAATAAAATTAATAATAATAAATTCATACATAACTTATTTTTTCAGTATCCAAAATAGTCTATTCAAACATGTAAAATGAATTTAGTAGATTTTCATGGCTATATCTCACGTGTTAACTTCCAAGCCACTTATTAAGAAATTTTGAAAGTACCAAAAGGCATTCTGAAAAATATAAGAATTTATGTACTATTTTAAGACTTGTTTCATGTGTATTCCATTTCATTAACTATTTGGTGAGAGGTGAATGGGTCATGACCTAGGAACTACAAATGTGAGGCTGAGCCACAGTCCTCAAGGGACTTCACAGCCTCTACAGGGCAATCAAGAGATGATATATTCATCAGTGATATCTGTAGCCTTTCCAAGCCCTGTCACCACCTGTCTGTTTGTCCTCTAGGAAGGAGCACGCCTGTGTCCAGGGTTAATCACAAGACTTCAGGTTAGCCTGGCATAGAAATGAATAGTCCTGCATAGAAAAAAGATTAAAATGGCCACTAAAAAATCTCAACTGGTTGAATTTCCTTTTTCAGAAAAGGAGTCAGGCAAGTGAGACAGAGATAGTGGTCATGGCATATTCATTTGGAATTGGGTGGGATTTTTGCACATTCAAACAAGAACAGTAAATAAGCCTTTACTACCAAATCTTTAAATCTTCCCCAAGACTAATAAGCCACAGAGTCTTTGATGGATTCAAAGGAAGACAGTATAGAGCCATAGAGCCCCAATTCTACAAGTGGATTAATCCATTCCAATTTGGGAAATTCATACTAGCAGGTAAAATCAATTTATCTGGATTGTAAGTGGGTGTTTTGTGGTAGGGAGTAGGAAAGAACTAGAATTTTGTTACACAAGACTTAATAACTCATCACAAATTTGACATTTCTCTGTCTTCACACTGAGAATTAGGAAGACTCAGAGTGACTGAGGCCAGGCCTGGCTATTCACAGTGCTCATAATCAGATGCAGAACATTTAACCATAATGCATAGTAAGTAAAATAAGGCATACTTTTTTTTCTATTAATTTTATTGAGAAACAAATAGCATTGAGACAGTTTCAAAACCGATTAATAGGACACTTTCAATAATTAATAACTGCCTATTGTTATTGTCTTAGTGGTTATTCATAGTAGAAGATGCAGACATGATATCCTGTCCAAATACTATTAGTACAAATCTTTCTTCTCATTGACTTAAGAGAAAGTAGCTGTATATCTATCCTAACTATTTTGTGTGTACAGACACAAAATGGTCCTTCCTTTGTATCCCCTTTTTTGTTTAGCTTTGTTAGAGATGGGTATTCCACTGCCATTTAAATACTGTAGGTGCATGAATTCAGCAAAATAGTCCAATATGGTCCAGTAGTCCATAAAAGTAGTGGGTTATCCGTAGGACCGGAAATGTCAGAAGTTGTAGACGTGAGCCTTTCACAGCTCAGCATATTAATACGGCTTTACTTTAATGCCTCGTTTTCTGCTGGATGGTTAAGACCAAGATAAAGCAAGACATATATAACAAGAAATGTAACTTTTGTACCTGATAAGGTCAGTCAAGTCCTCAGGATTTATCCTGTAAGACATACTTTTTTAAGAGATGGAGACAAACTACAGGAGAAACCATGTGAAAAACTTCTTAATGGTAAGGTCTAAGAAAGACATAAAAAGAAATGACTGTGAACAGAAATTGAGATATGAGTGACATTTCCATCACAGAGGTATCCATGGTGATAGCAGATAGAGTCAACTAAGTGGAGGATTTTTTTTTCTTTAATTAAGGAAGTGATGAGTAGATTTTAAAGAGTCATTAAAAGTGCTGCTAAGAAAGGAATCCAAAGGAAAATGTGGGAAAATTTGGAGCTTTCTTTGAATATTGAAATATGGCTTATAGTAGATGAAAAATGGAAGAAACTATTATATATATTGCAGCAGGAAAGTGCATACCAGAACTCTTCTTTGGAAACTCATGCAAATGTCTACAGATGAAAATGAGAAGGTGTTGGAGCTGAACTAACAAATGGAAGCCTATTCTGGTGTTACATGTACATATTCCTTAGCAATTATTGAACCCTTGCAGAGAGCATGGAGTGTGTGTTCATGATTTATTCATTGATTAATTTATGAAAAATGTATGCATTGAGAGTCAGGTTCTATTCTAGATGTTGCCTGCAGCACATTCATCCACTTACAGGAAAGTCTTCGCCTTCGTGGAGCACCTGCTCAGAGCCTAGGCCTGCTTTGGCCAGGCTGAGTGCATCAAGCCTTTCTTCTCTCACCAATATACCATTGTCGGAGTCAGGGGACATAATGCTGCTGCAGCCATCCTCGTGTTCCTTGGCATAAAACACAGACATAAATCTATTCCTGATGAACAGCACCAGTGACAAGCACAGTAGGAAAGAAATGCGTGTTACCAAGCAAGCAGCAGTGTCCATTCTGTGACTGAGAGGCGGCACCATGAAGACCCCAGCTGTAACTTGCTTCGGTAGCTTGGAAGTTGTTTTTCCTCTTCCCTGGTGCTCCAAGTTTCCCCGGGTGTACATTTTAGTTCATGCTTTGCCCTATTCAGCTATGTGTTTACTGACCTCATTTTATTAAAAACATATGCCCTATTAATACTTACTCGTACTAATGTAGCCTTCATTGTTACTGGTGAGGGTTTTGGTTGTATTAAAGCAATTCAATTACTCATTAAAGAACCTAAGATTTATTGATTCTTGCTATTTTACTTAATACTACAAATTTTGGCTCACAGCATTTAAGTGACTTCACTAATGATCATAAGGCACAGCTATGATCCTGGATTCTGATCTAATTCTACATAACGCCAGTGTCTGTCCTCTGCACATTTACAAACTGGCTGAAATTATGCTTCTGTCTGTGTTGATTTCTGATTCATCAGGCTGTGCTTATCTTGGGCTTCTCAGGAATGCTGGTCCTACAATTTGGCCTCCATGGGACTTAACCCCACATTTTGTCCAGTGTACATTATTTTATCTTCTTTTGAATTTCACCTGGGCCCATCTACTTCCCACAAGTACTACGGTAATAAAAACTCATTTACATTGTTATTCATAGACTGGAAACACTTCTGTACATATAATCTCAGTTGTACGTTACAACTGTCCAGGGGGAATTCAGCTCAGGTCTTTCTCTTTACATTTATCATCTGAGACATAAAGGTATCACACATGAATGTGTTTCCTGTTCTATGTTGGGCATCGGGAATAACAAAGAGGCCTTTGAGAGATCTTAATCTTCTCTGGAGAGCTCACTGCCTATGAGGATAAAGGGAACTCTGAATAGACAACTCTGTTTGATCTGATAAATGGTAAGGTGTCCTGGGGGAAGTGATGGCTGACACTTTCTGACCAGAACAGGAAGGGCTCATGGGGGCCACACCACCCTCCCACAGGCAGCTCCCCTTAGATGCATTGTGAAGAATGTTTCCAGAATGAAAGAGGTCCTGACATTCGAGCTGAGTTTGCTAGGGAAATCAGAGATCTCTAACAAACATTGAAAATGCCCACCTGTCTTAGAAATGCAAGGCTGTCTTTCCACAGATTCTGCTTTCGGGTTCTTCCTCTGCCAGGTGATCAGTAATCCTGATCCACTGGTTTTCCTCCAAATTATTTCCATCTTTAACATATTGTTGCATTTCCAAAGGTGAGAAAGCCTGAGCATTATCTGTGTGACAGATAATGAAAATATTTTAAATCTTGAAAAATGTAAAGGGAATGGATAGCATATGTTCTCACTGAAAGAAAGGATTACAGTGTGAAGGAATGTGTGAGTTAATTAGCTAGATTTAATCATTTCATAATGCCTAGGTGCTTCAAAACCCCATGTTGTAGACAATAAAAGTATTCAATAAATGTACAAAGAATGTAGAACTGTAGCTGAGAGTACCTTATTCTATAAATCAGTTTGTAAACTCAAGTGAAATATTCAAGACATATAGAAATATGTTTCAAGTTACCTAAATAAGGGGACAGAAAACTACAGGCCAGACCTGACATGTTGTCTGCTTTTGTAAATAAAGTTTTACTGGAAGACAGCCATTCCCACCCATTGATATGTTGTCTATGGATGTTTTTGTGCTGTAGTTGTGACAGTCAGTATGGCCTTCAAAGCTAAACATATTTACTATCTGGACCTCATAGGAAAAGCTTGCCAATCATCAGTGGGCTTAAAGAGTGGAAAAAAAGCTAAAAACATTAAATAGCACTGTGCATGTACTGCAGGACAGAGTCATCCAAACTACAATCTTTGGAAAGCTGCCTGTCGGAAAACTAAAATTGAAAATCAATTTAGAAACTTGTACAGCTATTTGATGACTTAATGTCTCTTGAATCAAGTAATGGCTGAAATGTTAACTTGTTTTGAGTTTGATTTTAGGGTGTTTCAACAGCATTTTCCTTGGAGTTTCTTTTTGTTGTCTCCGTGTATTAAGGAACATAAGGTTTAAAAAATGTTCTCATAAGAAACAGTTCAAGCAATACCACTGGATAACATAGGTAGGCAATAGTATCCTTCAAAGGGGGAAGAATTCAAAGGTCAGTGGCATGGTACTTACGCTTGCAAAATATGCAACCTGAAACATTTTAGTATTTCTGTCTTTTGGTACCTAGAAAAGCAGTCACCTCTGCACTGAATTATTTTAATCCATCATTAAATAGGTAAGGTTCACAGTGATAATGTAACTCCTTTCTTTAACAATGTTGCAAAAGGCAAACAAAGAAAAACAAGAGAAAACGCATGAAATGTATTTATATTCATCTTGTACTTACATCCAGTGTTCTCTAGTACAGTGTGTGTGAAAACGTGTGTGTATGATTTGATCTTAAAAAGGATCAAGGACAGCAAGATAGCTCAGAGGATTAAGCACGTGCTTAGGCAAGCACAGGAACTGGGGTTCAATTCCTGGTCCCGCATACTGCACTGGCCCCACCCCCGGGGCAAGCCGCAAGCCGAGACTGCGACCTAGTCCAGTCGTGGTGGTGCAAGCCTGTAATCCCAGTGCTGGGGAGGCTGGAAACAGGAGGATCACTACAAATCTGAGCTGCATAGTGAGACCCTGTACCAAATGCATGAATGAAAAAAAAATAAAATAAAAAAATACACAGTCTTTAAATTTTAGAATTTCTAATCATCTTCATTAAAGTGTATTTAAATCATGTGGATGTTACACTAACATATGTATTAACAAAATAAAAATGTTACCCTCTCCTTCAAGCAAAAACCAATTATGTCATATGATAAATGTTGATTCTGTGAGTCTGAAAATCACTCAACAAAAATCACTGAGTTCAGCAAAGCCTAAACTTCCATTGCTTATTCTCATCACTAATTTAAGTAGTTTCATTCGGGGTATGGAATGAATTCATAATACCCAGTTATGCTATAACCTCCAAAGTGACAGCAAAATGCAAAAGGGATTTGCCAGCTAGCACTCTTGCTTCCTTTGTAATATGTGCACCTCACATCCTAATCTTCGACATTCCCTGTAGGTGGTTGCCTGGATTCATTTCTGCACAGCAAAGCCGTCTGTGGGGAGAAGGTCCTTGCTGGGCAATGCTTGTAAACAAATTAGAGAAACCCCATTATGCTGTGTGAAAGGCCTCAGTTTTTTCTCTTGCTGATTGTAATTAAGTTCATCGAAAGGTCAGCAGCAAAGGGCCCTAGCCAGGCTGCCCTATATGGAGGAGCTTTGTCATGCGCAGTGCTGTGGAAGCCTTCCAGTCCCACTCTCTACCGCTGCCGGTGTGTGCGGTGTGTGCGAGGTGACAGGGCTCTGTGATCTGCAGCTAACTGCAGCAGAGGCCAGCAGAGGGGAGGCAGGCTCCATTGCTGCAAGCGCACCTGCTTTTGGGGAAGCAATTCCCAATTAATTTACAGTTATGACTAGCAAGTTCCCTGTAGTCCCATGTGATAAAGCCCCTTGATTTAATGTAATTGATATTATTAGAATTGTTTATAAGGGCCAAGGATAAGTTAGCATTGGCGGACACTTTCCATTCAGATGTTTCTGCGATGCCATGCATTGCACTGGGTGCAATTTAGGGCGGGAGAGGGAAGCTCCTGGAGAAATATTTTTCAAGCCATGAACCCAAGTTCTCAGCGTCCACCCAACAGCAAATGCCCATTCCCGTAGCTCTCTTCGAGGATATGGAGAGACCCCGCTAACACACCTCCCATGCACATTCTAGGACCTGACTCTGAATTTGTTCATCCTACCGAGGTGCAGCGAGGAAGCGCTACAACTCAGTCTTCAGGTAATAGCGTATTAAATGTCTTACATGGAACAGTTTTGAGGGTGAAAGGAGACCCTGGGATAGCATGGGTAAATCAGGGCTCTTCCAGGCAAAGTGAAATAGACAATCTTCATAACAATAACTTTTAGGAGAAGTAAGATATTTACTTATGTAAGTCATATTCAGCCCGGACTTACTTCACTCCGTCGTCCTTATTGTCCTTCAGAAATTCTATAACTAGTTCATCTCTTGCAGGCATAGTGCCAGGCTAGAAATAATAACTAACTGTAACTGAGAAAAAGTCAATTTTCCAGATCTAGAAAGTAATATTCAGATGAATTGCAGAAAGTGTATAAAGCTGTGAATAGCGATCTCATCCAAGATAGCTTGAGAACATTTTTAAATAGAGGTGCATATATATAATTTTCTCCGGAAAATTAAGGTCATTAGTACAATGTCAAAAGCTGAGGTCGAGCCAGGGAGTGGTTGACATATTGATGCACAGAACTGGGTATCCTGTGCTCTGCTCCCTGGGCAGCCTGCTGTCACAGAAGATACTACATTAGGAAGTAAGCCGAATGTTGTGGCGACCTCATTGACTAGTACATAAATTCTACCCAGAAGTTAGCCCCTTGGACCAAGCATTTAAAGTACCACTGTTCTGAGAAAGTTACCCATTAAAGGTAAGCTCCTAACAGCCTAGGTTATTGTTTTTAAACCTTATCCACGGTCAACTATTAAACTTTGAAATAAACACTGATACATTGTTATTTACCAAACTGTGGACTGAGCTCTTAATTATCATTTTTATACCATGGTTTTCCGTTAAGCCTTTGTATTTGGAGGCATTTTGATCTCTCCTAAAGTTATTGAACATACCACAAACACCAAGAGAAACAGCTAGCAGTGAGAAAAGTATATATTTCAGTGTTAGGAGAAAAATTTTCTTTTCCCACTGAGATGGCTGGTACCGAGTACGGATGCGTCTACTGTATGACGGTGGTTTTTGTTTTATTCCCTTTAGCCAATTTCACAAGTGAATGAATCCCAGGCTTATCTCTTGCCTCGGCAACTCAGAGAGACACCCATTGCAGATTGGTACACACCACTTCCTGACAGTCTAAGTAGTGTGTGGAACGGTCCCCTGTGTGCTCCCAGGGAACACAAGAAATGAAGCCCAGCCCCATCTCCAAATGCAGCCACGGTTCTCTTCGGTTGCATTACCTTCCCCCACTTCTCCCTTTCTTCCCTCCTTCTTTCCTTCTTTATTGCCTTCCTTCCTTTCTAACTGCTTTCCTTATTCCCTTATATACGTTCCTTTTCCTTTTCTTTCTTTCTTCTTCCCCTAAATGTTGCCCAATTCATCTTCCAAATCACTCTTTGGAGGCTTTCTTCCAGAAAGGAGCAGAGCAGGCTCTTTCAGGCTCTCAAGTGGCTAAAGCAACTATAAACGAGCACGTGTGCTTAGCTATATAACCATGAATACTGGAACACATTTAGGGCTGCTGGAGGCAGCGGCACTTGGCATTTTGGCATGCAATGGCAGTTGAAAGTACACTGAAGCCAAAGAATGGAATCCAGGACTGCGCAAGGCTCAGTTTGACCTTCAGGACATGGCTGAGACTTCTGCACCACAGCATCTTCTGTACTGGCTGTCCTGTGTTTGGTGGTACTTTGCATCTCACCATTCTTTTTATTGTGTCATCGCTGTACTGAAATGATTGAAATGGTGTCTCCTCCCTTTCATAGCCAGTTTCATTCTCTGTGCTCCTTAGGCAGAAGATACTATGTTTAAGATGATCTTTCTAGGGCAGGGGAGATGGCTCAGTGGAATAAGCACTTCCCTGGAAAGTGCAAGGGCCTGAGTTCAATCCCTGGTTCCTCAAAAAAAAAAAAAAAAAAAAAAAAAAGATCTTTCTAGGGTCTGGGGAGATAGCTCAGTAGAATAAACACTTACCTGGCAAGCTCAGGGTCCTGCATTCAAACCCTGGTACCACAAAAAGTTAATCTTTCTAGCTTTCATAGTCCATATATCTTGTGTGTACTCAATAAGGTGATATAGTTTTGAATTTATCCCTACATGAGTGCTTACATCTTTTAGAAACGTATTTTCTTTGTGTTTGTATATGTGTATGCATATGTGTGTAGGACTGAGGCTGACACTGAGTAGCAAGATTGCATGCATGCACAATGTTTTTTGTACATTTATATTATGTCCAGGTGTTTTATTTTTTGTTTTGTAGTGTTAGGGATCAAACCTAGGAACTCATGTGTACTACGTCAGCATCTACCACTTAGTGACACCCCACGGTTTGTTATGTTTTTATAACCCATGCTGAAAGAGATAAACTTTTTTTCAAATACAAGTCACTGAAACATGGAACATATGCATTTTAAATGCTGCTAAAAAGAGCTACATAGTTCTCTGAAGCAGTAGCAAAAATCATTAGTCCTAAGACAATATGCAAATGGATGACCTGATCAATTTCCCTTCTAAACCTTGCTTTTCTTAGCCATTTTATGAATTAAAGAAACCTGGCCATGGAAACAGAATCATGATTGTCTCAGGCTGCAATCATTCTTACAAAGGAGACCGAACATCTCATGCTCTTTCCTCTTCTGTGATGTGTCTGGTCATCATATTTGTGCAGTTTTAAAATAGATTCACCTGCCATTTTTCATTGATCTGTATCTGTGTATATCCTGCAAATTCAAAGCCTGATACTAAGCCTTGCAGGTGATCCTAGTTGGCAGTGTATATTAATTAGGATACAAATTGAGTGCTTTAATGATGTAGTACTAAAATATACTGCCCTGAATGAAATAAATATTTGTGTCTAATGTGAACAAATAGGCTGAGGGACAGGGCACATCCCGCGAAGGTCTTATAAGAGTCCATACTTCCTGGTGCACATCTTTTCTGTCAAGTCCGGCTTCCACCGCATAGCCCACAATGGTAGATCCAGTTTCCACTGGCAAAGCATGCTGTTGAGAGCAAGAAGAGCAAATGTTTTTCCAATAGTACAAGTATCCGTTTTGCACGTTTTTGCCATGGTACATGAAGATTACTGCGATAATCAGATGTGGAGACTGGGCTAGGCTATAGTTCCCACTCTTATTCAAATACTAATGTGAATGTTGCTGGGAAGGTACTTTGTAGATGGGACTAAAATCCACAATCAATTGACTATAGACCAGAGACAGAATCCTAGCTGGTCCATTGTCTTAGATGAGCCTGATTCAAATAATTGAAACTCGAAAGGATTCTTATCTCCTGACCATCTCAAAAACCTTTCACTTACTCTTACTGACCACTTGTGAATATAAGTTACAATTGATCCGGTGACCAGAACGTCTGCAGAAAGAAGTATAACTATGGCATAAAAGGGCAATGGGAAGTGAGCACTTCTTAGGTTACAATAATCAATTCTAGAGATAGATAGAACTATTGACTGGAGGGATTTGGCCCCACACGTTGAGCCAAATCTCCAGACACTTGTTTCCCATCTAATCACCTAAGTAAAAAGTTGTAGCAACTGGACAAGATTTTACCTTGAAGCTCACAGGTGGTACTTATATTTATCATCTAGCATCCACATTTTACACGTTGGTAAAAACACAATACAGAGAGTTAGCACTTAAGACACAGATGTAAACTTCCCCCAATAACCCCTATTGCAAGCTGTCTCAGACTTATTTCTGAATGAGTGACTCATCAATTTGTTCTACCAAAAATCTCAGATAAAATTTCTAGTTTACTGGCAGAGAGAAAAAGTTCAATAGGTAAGTGGAGATCTTTCAGTGGTCAGGAGTCAGTTTCCACTAAAGAACCTTCAGGTATGGCCATAACCCCTCAGTTATTCTCAAGTTCTTTTGGCCCACACAACCAGAGATGTCTTCAGAAAGGAATACAACAGTTTCTCTGGTCAACATTCCATCAGCTATAGGCTTCAATGGGGATTCACCAAAGAATAGTTGGGGAAACCTGTCTTCTGCTTCAAAGAGTGGCAGCTGCTCTAAGAGCATTTACTAGCCGGTAGAGTAACCACTGTTTATCCACATTCTATAAGGGATAATTAAAAATGAAAAGGTCCTTTAAAGGTTTTTCTTTTAGTATTTGTTTATTTTTCTATCACCTAGGATCGTGCCATTATTTATTTTCATGGCTTGTTTGTATATTTTTAATTTACTTTAATTTAGTTTAGTTTAACAGAAACAAAGATAGAAACAGGGTAACATATAATAATACATACGTTGCAGATTTTCTAAACAAAAATAGCAAATTGTAGGTGTTTTTTTTTAATTCTGCAAATTGATATTCAATTTTTCTTATTTGTGAATTGCCTATCCATAATATTTGTCAAGTTTTCAAAACATTGTATTTTTAATTAATTTCCATTGGTTAGACTTACATTTTTAAAACACTTTCTAAATTTAATAATGATTTTGTCTTCTCCATAAACAAAGACCTTAGAATCTTTTCTCTTTGACTCTAATGGTCTTCCACACATCGTCTATGTGCTATCCTTAAAACCTTATAGTTTACTTGACCATGTCATAAAGTAACTCATGTCACCATCAAATAAGTAACTGCTTTGTAAACATCCAGTAATTTCTAATTTTCCTTCTAAAAATTTTGTACTTTAATCATTAATTTTTAAGTCATTTTAAATTGTTTTCCCATGCAATATCTATATAGTGTATTGTGATAGCTCTCCTCAGCTTAAGGGTTTTGCAGGATCCTGACTGTCTAATTAGAGATGTAGACACAATTATTTCCCTCTCCCCTTTGAAGTCATTCTGTCCCTTTATGGATATTACTGCTTAAGAATCCTGTTGTCCTTACAATTGTCCTTCCTTGTAAACATGAGAGTCTAGCAAAGGCCCGCAGCCATGATAGATGGAATTTATTCACTTCACTGAATAGGGGTGGTTTTATTTCACAGGTGGGAACCAGGTTATGATGTAGGCATTGAATATAAGACCAGAGGGCTAGGGATATATCTCAGCAGAATAAGCACCTTCCTGGTAAATGTAAGATCCCAAGTTCAATTCCCAGTACTGGGGCAAAAAGAAACAAATTAAAGAAAAATAATATGAGACCAGATCCTCTCTATGGAATCTTGACTCCTCATAGATGTTTTGACTCTTCTTCTTCTTTCTTGCTGAGAAAATTTCGGTTACTACTTTGCCTATATACATATTTATAGATACAACTTTATAAAAATGTAAGTATATTTTTTCTGCTGTATCTATCAGTTCTAAATGGAGGGTTAAAATTTTCATATGCTTCTAATTCCATTCCACTGAGTAGAGTGGTTTATGCCTGTAATCGCAACTTCAGAAGACTGAGGGAGGAGGATCATTGTGACTTTGAGGCCAGGCTGGGCTGCAAAGTGTGTTCAAGGCCAGCATGAACTACATAGAAAGGCCCTTTCTGAAAAAAATGAAAATAAAAATAAAAAAGATTCAATTTCACTGTTTTTGTTTTTAATTTAAAAATAACCTTCTGGAGCCATTATTATCTTAATGTGTATTATCACCTCATTATAAATGCAATGTGTGCCATTTATAAAATCTAAAATGTTACAGAAATATATTTTCTTAAAATCTTTCCTAGACTATAAAGCATGGCTAATGGCATTAAAATGTGGTGCTGTAATGCCAGCAATGGTCATTCAAGCAAATAATGCAGACATTAAAAAATCAATTGTCTATTAATAATTTTCTCCTATTTTTTATTTAAGTCTTTTAGTCAATCAGGGCACGTTTCCAGTTTGTTTTGATATTCCATTATTCAGGCCAATTTTGAAGCAATATTGACTGACAAATCACACCTTTTGATACATTATTAATATTTACAGAGCACTCAACTCAGGTTTATCATTAATGTCACCTTGAGTGGGAAAATAATGCTCAAACATTATTTAAATTTATGACAACATGCAAAGGCAATTATTACTATTTTTATTTTAGAACTGATGCAAAGAGTTTATCTGAAATGGCTATCACATAGAATATTCATAATCTGGAAGTGCTGTCAATGTTTCACTGAAGAAAGGGAGTTCAGAAAAGTTAATAACTCCAACCACAAATGAAAGCAGACTCCTGAAAGAAAAAAATCTTTCCTTATTCTCATTTTGCTCCTCTGGAAATAAAATTCTCAAAGAAATTTCTCCAAGGTTCTCAAAAGAAGGAAGGAAGCAAACTTGCTTTCTAACTTGCCCCTTGCCTGGGCCCATAGCCAGAGGGAGCTGGCCCCCTTTCCAGGGAGGCAAACACCAGAAAGTTCCTTCCCACTGGAAAGGAACAGACACAGCTGCTGCTGCAGACCTCTGACAAAAGGAAATAAAAGCCCAGGCCTTCCTTCTTCTTTCTTTCAAACACTACAGAGTTAGACAGATGCCCAGACTATCCCCGTTATCCCCAGTGAACATGATGGCACTTGAGTTTGTCTATATCTATATATCTATATCTTTATCTATATCTATATCTATCTATATCTACCTATACTCTATCAATCAATCTATCTATCTATCTATCATCTATCTATCTATCTACCTATCTATCTATCTATCTGTGGTTTGCAATATTACTGTGATCAGACACCCAGTGTCCTCTCCTATGGAAAGCTATTATACAAGGTTTAACAAAGTGATCCACTGCCCGGGGCCTTTCCATAACTCCTGGGAGACTGAGGTCAATGTTGGTCTCTTTTACTCTTTATCTACCCACTTGGATGCCATTTATAACAGTCCTGCTTCCATGAACCAACACTCAGGAATCTGTTTGAGCAGCATAGCTAATTCAAATATTTGAACACAGCATTCCAGTGTTCCATCCTTACTTGATGACATGGAAGCATCTGTTAGCACGGGGGGCTATCAGACTGTATCACAGTCCTAGGCTGTCATCAGATATAATATAAGAACACAATCTTTAAATATCTCCTTATTTCTGCCAACCAGTGATTCTGTGCTCTTTTTATTTTTTCCAGTGTTTAAAAATCATATTTCTCTTATAGTCTGAGCAGCACTTGGATATATTTATACTGAGACTGCCTAGTAGGGGTCAGGGATACTGGTTTCTGTCATTATCAGAAATCTATTTCTCTGAAAACTACTCTGCACTTACATAAAGCAACAACTGTATTTTTTAAATTTCTGGACTCTAATTGGTTATTAACTGCTAATGTCCTCTTGACAAAAACTCTTTAAACTTTTTACATTTTATTTTTCAGATTCTAAGACAACACTCCTATTGTCTCAAATTTTGTCAGATCATTTAGAATTTATGATCATTGGTCTTTACATTAGTCATCTTGAGCTGTCATAATGTGATATCATCAGCTAGTAGTTTAAATAACATAAATTTATTTTCCCATGGCTCAAGAGCCTTGAAGTCCAAAAATGGGATATGGACAGCGTGACCTCTGCTTGTGCTCTCTTCCCACATGTAGACAGCATGTTTTCTCATGCCCAGGTACACATAGCAACAAAGAGACAAAGATCTCTACTAGTTCTTACCCCTCTGAGGACACAAGTCCTTTAGCATTAACACTGCATCGTTACAAAATAGAAGAACCTCAGTTACCTTCCCACAGTCCTATTGCTATATGCGGTCACCTTAAGAGTTAGGCCTTGGATATATGAATTGGAGAGAACACCATTCAGTTCTTAGCAGTGTTCAAACTTTTACTTTGTCTGAGCTGCTGACTCTTCAGTGTGGTGACTTATTTCCTCAAGACAAAATATAAATTAAAAATTAAAAGTCTGAAACAAACTTTAAATTGGGCATGATTACAATGTTCAAAGAGATAAAAGAAAAAAGATCAAAAGGCAATAACTAGAGTTTTTAGAATTGAACAATATAATTAATTACTAAATTAAACAAATGCATATATGCCATTTTTGGCTGAGACCTCATCTTAGTTTGCCCCCTGCCATCCCATGTTCTCTGGGTAGTGGAGGAAACCTGCTGCAAGGCAATTTCCCACTTTACTTCTCAAAGCTCTTGCTTTTCAAGCATTCTCTGTGCATTTTCTGAAAAATTTCTTGCCCAGAGTTCCTATGAGGCAGAAGTATTTTTCTCTGGGGATTGCAAGACCTGAGATTTTGATCCCAACAGTCTCACAGAAACTGATGATTAGATGCATATATTATCCATATAATATGGGTAAATATTAGGTATGTCTCCAATAACTTTACCAAATGTTCTTAAACAAAAAAATCTTTTACATACATACAGACATAGAGAAACACGCACATACACACACACACACACACACACACATGCACACTGGAAACACAGGTATGTATTTCTTAAAGAAATTCCGGTGAATTCTTTAACGCTAATGAAGAAATTTCTTTCATCCTACCCTTGCTTGCTTTTCTGTTGATATGAAACAACACCACTGGGTATTCTAAGTAGGTAAATTCTAAACAATAGAAATTTGTGTGGCTCTTGGCTCTGTGTGCAGAAAAGTCCAAGGTCTGGTGAGATACTTCATGATGTTGTGACACCTCATAGTCATAACAGGGTGGAAGGGAAAGCAAGCCATGAGAGACCAAAAATGGAGCTGAACTCATTTTATAATAAGTCAACTCTCATGCTAACAAATCCAACCTATAAAAAAATGCTATCATTGCAACCAATCCACAAAACTACTAATGAGATACTTAACATTCGTGTTTTGTACCAAGTCTTTGAAATGTACAATGTATTTATATTAATCAGAATTCACTGAGGAGATAGAAACAGCAGGATAGAAAGAGCCATGTAAAATGGGATTTATTAAAGGGAATTGGCTCATTCAACTACAGAGAGAAACTGGAGCCCTGCAATGCTGGTAGCAGGACTCAGGTTATACCTGATGCCTCGGAAACAGAAACCTATGGTGGAAACTGAAGCTAAAGATATGAGAACCCACTGTACTATTGTGCTTCTGCCAGGCTAGAGGCCTGACTTAAAAGGCCAGATATACAGCCTGGAATGTATACAGCCAGGCTCCAGGAAGAGGAGAACCAGAGTACCAACCAGCTCCATGAGAGACAAGTGGCTGAAGCTTTCCAGTTGTTGCTCTATCGAGACCCCACCACCACCCACAACAAAGACAAGTCTTTCCACTTAGCCCTTTCAGGCTCCTACAACAATCTCCCCTGAGAACACACTCATAGAAACACCCCAAATTAGGACCCGACCACTTGTCTAGGTGCTCCTTAATCTTATCAAGCTATACACAATTCAGTTTTACTGTTGCAGTGAAAATAAATAAAACATTGCAATGGTAAGTGAAGGAACTCTCCCTTTCATTAATGATGCCAGTGTCCTAGGCTTGCATCTCATGGCTCCTGAGTTGCTCAATTTAATAGATTATATACACTTTTGAAAGCTTTAAGTAGTAAGGGCTTGCTTTGTTCTTAGCTCAGATGTTGACTTTGAAGTCTGTTTCTAACGCAAGTGTGAAGAAGGCTTTCAGTTCATGAGGTGGGCATGAAAATCAACACACCCATGGTTACTATGGTGAAGTAACTGCTTAAAGCTCTGTTTCAGCAGTCAGACACCTCATTGTCTATATCCCCTACATAAATGTCCACTCAGCTTCAGAGAGAGATTATCAATATTAAGTAGCTGTGTCTTCTATATGTAACATGCAAAACAGCAAAATTAACTTCCTCAAATTTTTGCTTAAAAATTAAGTTTCTTCCTTCATGCAACTGTTAATTGTGGAGCTGTTGAAGTAAATGCCAGGAGCATATCATAGCATCTCCAGAACACAGAATTCAGACATCCTCAAAAAAAACAAATAAACAATCAAAAAAAATATAGCCACAAGTAAGAGAAGCAGAGCCCAAGAAGCGAGAAAGAACCAATAGGAAAACAAAACCACAAAATATCCCCAGACATATTCAATTATTTGATCACTGAAAAAGAGCTAAAAACATAGGTTGGAAAGGACAGCCTCTTTAACATATGCTGGGAATACTAGCTATCCATTAGTAAAAGAATGAATGTAAAATTTTGTCTTTCTCTCTGCATTAAAATAAAACCATGATGAATCAAAGACTTAGATACTAAAACAGAAATACTAAATTTGATGAAAGATGAAATAGGTAAAAATCTTGAAAGCATAGGCAAGACACATTGTGCATTTATGACTGCCTACTTCTTATTTATCTCACTTCTATTTTTCTTTGTGTGTGTGTGTGTGTGTGTGCGCGCGCGCGTGCGCACCTATCTATTAATCCACCAATTGACAGTGTTTGCATACATAGTTTCTATACATATATATGATATATGTTGTCCCTCCAATAAGAGAAATCATGTGTTTTGGGGGGATCAAATTTTTTGAGTTCTGTATAAATTTTTGCTTTATCCTTCCATCCAAGAACTAGCTTACAATTTTCTCCTTCTATAGATGGTTTCTTCACTTTGTTGGTTGTTTCCTTTAAGTGATTAGGCTTTAGAATTTGATATGATTCCCTTTGATGATTTCTGTGTTATTTCTTGTTACTGGAGTTCTGTTCAAAATGTCCTTGCCTACACCTAGGTCTTCAATGACTGTACTTATTTCATTTTCCAATAGATGATGTTTTTCTGTTTTAACAGTTAAGACTTTGATCCACTTTTATTTTTGTTTGAGCATGGTGAGGGATGGAGGGCTCAACTCAGTTTTCTCCATGTGGTTAGGTTATCCAGTTTTTCCCAGCACCAATATTAAAAAGACTATCTGTCCTTCAGTGTTCATTTTGGGTTTCTTTGTTGAAGACCAGTTATCAGCCTGGGGACACCTCCTCTTCTGTTCTGTTGCACTGATTCTCATGCCTAGATTTGTGCCAGTACCATTTGGTTTTAGTCACTATATTTTTATAGTATAACTGTAATCCTGGGATTTTGATGCCATAGGCTTTGCTTTTGTTTCTTGTGATTTATAAATTTCATGATTGTTTTTGCTCTCTGTAATGCATTGCATAAGTATTTCAACTAAAATTGCATTAAATCTGTATGTCAATTTTCAGAATACAGCCTGTTTTATTATGTTGGCTCTGCCTGTCCAGATATTTCTCTACTTTCTAATGTCCTCCTAAATTCCCTTCCTCAGTTGGATATAATTTTCAATTTAGAGAGTTTTTTCACTTCCTCAGTTAAATATCCAAGTATGTAATATTTTTTATTCTATATATTCTCATTCTGAATAAGAATTGTTGTCATAATTGCTTTTTCTAATTGCTTTTTTCATTACTAGTGTATAAGAATGCTATTGAATTTGCCTTTGTTTTATGTTCTGGTACACTGCCATGAAATCTCCAAAGTATAAATAATTTAAAGAGCAAAATAAAAAGGTAAATTAGAGGAAATAGGAGGATCAAACTTTTGAAAATGGGAAGGGGATTTAGGAGTGGAAGTAGAAGGGAGAGAGAAGAAAAGGAGATATAAATGGGATTAAGAGATAATAGGTATATTTACAAGCTCTGCATGGTGAATGTATTCACTATATAGGTATCAAAAACATATAAATAAAGGTCAGTGGGCAAACCTCTGATTCATTTTATATCTAATAACAATGTTTGCAAGCAGGTATCATTCCATTTTAGAAGTATAACAATCATTGTATTTAGTTTTAAATTAGACTGGTTCAAGTCCTTCAGTTACCACTATGGAAACAATATTTGAACATAAGCTTTTATTCGAACTTGTACTGCTGGCGAAGATCATTCTGTCTCACAATTTAATAGTCTAGTAGCATGTGTTTTAATAAAAGCATGCAATTCAACACACGTTCTTTTCATTTACTTACCTTTTCTGCAAATAAAATCTTTCATCCAAATCTTTTTATTTACCTTTCTCTATAGCTACTAGCAATAGTTACTTATTTTGAATAACAAGAATACAGAGAATTCTGTGTGAGAAGCTCTAGCTTTCACATGAGGAAAGAAAGACATAGTGAAATTGTGAGAGAGGCTGCATCTTGGAATTGTGTTAGCTCAAGTGATATGAAAAAAGACTTAAAATACACTGAGCACAACAAACTTATTATAAAATATATCATTTTGATATCCTTAAAATGTATTCTCCTCATTGGATATACCTGAAGAAATTAATGAAAGTAACATAATTACCTGTGAAATAAAACAAAACATGCAATATATTCCCAGGCAAGAGGTTGCAACTCGAGTTTTCATAAATCATGCTGACATGAAGTGAGCACCACTCTAATGAGGTAGAGTACATGGGATTACAGCGTGGTGCGTGGTGCTTCGAAGACCTCTTTCAGGCTGATGGGTGTCAGAGCCACTTTCCCCCAAATGCCAAAGCCTTCCCTATTTCAAAAGTTACAGCTTGCTGTTGTGCTAAATATTTAAGGAATCATGTCTTCACTATTAGGCTTTACCTAAAGGTGGGATGCATACTCATATCTGTACACACACTGAAGGGGATTCTCTTGGGCAACATTAATGACAGAACTTGCTGCAGTGTCATTCAGAAGTTCTGTTCAAATGTCTGAATATTTTCTTCTCTGGAGAGAACCACCTACAAAGAGGCTACAGCATCCAGTTGAACAAGACCAAATCTCCTATTTATGTACATAAAGCAGACATTTGAACATGTGCCACATAGTAGACACACACAAAGGGCTATTTCCAGTATAATTTTCTCCATTCTAAAAGATCCACTACCTTTTCAGGAAACATATAACACACATTGTAAAATATTAAGAACACAGAGCTTGTAAAACTTTAATGGGCACACAAAATTCTTTTACAACCTTCTCACTCACTAAGTGGTCCCACATTAAAATAAAATAAATCTTCACCCAAAGAGAAAGCACTTAAAATGTACAGCCTTTTCAGATTTTAGTCCCCCCAAAGAATTAATTTTTCTTAATACTGTCAGATATAATAAAAACATGAGCTCAAGGAAAAAAAATAATTAAAGCACTTAGCATGACATTTTACTTTCTCTTATAATCAGCAATTTAGGATTCCATTAGATTTTATGATACTACATATAGACTTACACAATGGATACTAATGATTCTGGACTCTAAGATACTTGTTACTTGAGTCACCAGCCAAGATATCTGCCAAGAGCTTATGTTCTTAAAAATTATGCAGAGAATGCAAAATGATCACAAAGTAGGGCAACCCTAAAAGAACAGCACAAATCCTACCAAATTATGTTTTTCATGTTTTCAAATTCCTCCCAAGCCACAGCCAGGCTTACATTAAAATAGCCTTGATTTCTTTGTCTTTCACATCCATTCCTTTTAATATATTCATTTTTAAATATTTATTGAGCATTTCCTATATATAAATTACTATCATTTGAAGCAGGAGTTAAAAAGAAAAGAAAGGAAGAAGGAAAAAAAAAAAAAAAACCCAGCAGAAAGCAAGCATCCCAGTCCTTGCCTTCAAAGAGTTGAGCTGACAGCTGGGGAGAATGTGAAATAAAGCAAGCACACTTCAGTGTGTTAAGGTGATGCTCCTGGGATTGGAGGAGTGAACTGTGGGAAGACCTAGTTGACTTTCCTGCCATGGGTGCATTCAATGTATCCCCTGACTTGGTCCCACTAGGAAAAGGAGAAAGAGCCTGAGCATGAAAAACAGGAGAACATTTGGCAGAGGAAGCTCCTCCAGAGGAAAGTTCAGGGATTTTCAGGTAGAAGGATTGTTTGACACCCATGCTTTTCAAATGGGTTTTCCTAGGAAGAACTAAAATCTGAAACCCGTCAACCAATTGTGTAGATTTCTAGGAGCTCCTCAGTCCGAATTTCTCAGAACAGGGCAAGAACACATGCTTAACCTATACTAGTTAGGACTTGAGTGCAGTGTCAGAGGCACGAAGGTACCGTGCTAATCAATTACAGTTTTTGTTTTGAAGTTAAAAGTCTCGCCTTTACATCGGCCACCATTTGCAATATCTTGCTCCAAATACAACTTTTTCAATTGTGTTGATGAAATCATCTTTTTTAGACAAACAAAAAATGCAACAGAATTTATTCTTTAATAAGGAAATGATTTATAATAGGAGGTATTTTTTGACTAAAATGAGCCTCCTGAAGTTGATTCTGTTTTCAAAGCTCTGTGACCTGTCCTCATCACTGCTCAAGGGTGGAGACAGACACCCTCTGTAATGGTGTTTCAAGCAATTAAGTGAGCAGTGAGCAGAAACACCCAAGGGGTCACTAGATTTTATGCATCATGGATGTAAACAGAAGTCTAAGCCAATATCTCTCTTACGAAAATAGTAATAATAAATCCCTACCAATATTTGCATATCACATTTAAGATAAAATCTAGATTAGCTTTTCAAGGAAGAACACCTGGCTCTAATTTGCAATTCCTTCTAGACTATTTCAGCTGTTATCTATTGTACAATAATTTAAGTCTGATTATATCTCTCTCATCTAAATAACAAATTTCCCCCACCTCCCTTCCCAAGCATAGACGATTTCTAGGTCTTCTTTTATTTCAGTGATAAGCATGGACACAGAAACTATTGTCTGACTTAGAAAAACTTATACTACATAAAGAACGTTAAGTGGGTCAGAAGCAGTTTTAAGGGGCCGTTTAACTTTTCAATGAGGATTTGTCTTTTGAGAATCCTTTTAAAAAATCACCATATTGGTCTTCTGCTTTCTGAGGTAAATCTTAGCAGCAGCTTTATTATAGCTGTTTATTTCTTTTCACCACTGCATATTTATTTCACATACAGTGTACAAAAATTTGGGCTACCTTTGTTCTACTTTCTTATCTGGATCTTCGACAAGACATATGAAGTTAACAAGCATGAAAATCCTCTCACATTTTACTCATCTTTGTTTCAGCCATTTGTTTTTGCTTTTGCATTTTCTCTTCAAAAACAAAAATCGTTGACACTTCAATGCTTTTTTAAAATCAGAAATTCCTTAAAGATATGTTGCTTTTCTTTTTAAATATATAAAATATTTATTAAAACAGAATTGTGTTTATATGTGTCCTGTATTCTTATCATCAGTTCCGGTAAAGCAAATAGATGCACTTATCTTCAATATAAACAAAGGTATATTTAGTGAAAAAATTATATCTATCAAATACCTTCTCATTTCTTTATAAGATTTCATACAGCTGATTTTCAAAACGATAAAATTCAAAATCATGTAAATCACCTAAGTAATAATCATTCTTATTAAAACAAAAGGTGACACTACTATAGTCATTCAATGAAAACAATTAAGGTTACATCAATAACATTTCTTTTATTATTTCCAACAACTGCATTTTATGCTGAAGATTTTGCCTTAGGCTTGAGATGAACATACCAGTACAGTGTATGCCTTATACAATTCAAAATGTAGTGGTGAGCTTTAAGAACCAGAAAAAAAAGAATACTAAGGAGAGACCTTGGACTTGTGGCCACAATGAACAACTCTGGAGTTTCTTTTTCTCATGAACTGTGTGTGT
The DNA here is from genome assembly GCA_004027165.1 of Ctenomys sociabilis. Lineage (NCBI taxonomy): Eukaryota > Metazoa > Chordata > Mammalia > Rodentia > Ctenomyidae > Ctenomys > Ctenomys sociabilis. The sequence continues at coordinate 16,839 of PVKA01019010.1, read as the reverse complement.
CTAATTGCCCCACCCGTGGCCTTTCAGGACAGCATCATGGAGTGGAAACGCCCTTGAACGTTGCAATGTGCTCCTGCGTCTTCTCCATCCTCTTTTCCAAGCTTCTGTTTACCCATAAAGATATAACTGGTGTATCCTCGGCTCATTCAGCAGTTTATTCAGGGGAGAATTCACTATGATTTACACAATGCTAATTCATAGTTAGTGACTCATGGAACATTTTCATACTTTTCAACACTCGTTAGATTAGCTAGAAGTCATGCCATTTCCAGACTCCATGTAGATCTAAAATAACCTCAACAATGCATAAACACTTTAATTCCCTCCTATCAGACTATCATGTTTTATCACTTTAAACAATTTTCTTGTTTAAGGAACCAGGATAAATTAGAAAGAAATTTTTAAAGCTGCATACAAAAGTATATAGCTTAAGTAAGACCCAAATGTCAGGGAAAGGAGGCCAGTGTAATCAGACACTGAAGTACATCAAAAAAACTTTCATTGGCCTGCGTGCTAGCTCTGCCCCCAGAAACACTGAGAGCACACCTGAGACTGGGCGTGGTGATACATACCTGTAATCCCAGCGCTTGGGAGATCACTATGAATCCGATTTGTGTAATAAGACTGTGTAGACCCTGTACTAAATATATGAAAAAAGGGAAAAACATTTCAGAGGGAAAAACAGGGGGAATAAGAACATTCTTTTATGCCTGTAAATACAATGACATGATCACTACAAATACTTGCTTACCTCTGGCTTGTATACCCGAGAATTCCAACACCAGAGAGTGTTCAGAGAGCCGTGGGAAGTTTTATCTAGTCTTAGACATGTGTAAAACTCAGGGTTAAATATATCTTTATTTAATTTTCTTGTTGACGTACCTGTTGATATGCAGTTATTCTGTGTGCCATTCATGCAAGATAGTCCACCCCTTCCTTGACTTTATTGACAAACTAGGCCAACCTCCTACAAAAGAGAGAGAGAGAACCTCTAAGCAAACTCTTGGATTATTATCTATTGACTGAGCAAACACAGCCAGGAGAAAGCTGGCTGCCAGTATGAGACTGATAGCTATCATACAGATTCAATTTTTTTCAGTCCCTATAAATCACCAAATTCATTCATTCAGCAAATATTTACTGTGTACTTACATGTGCTAAGAAATATAAAACACACAGGCAAATACGTGAATAATTCCAGACATAGAAAGTGTTACAGGTAAACTGAGACAGTGCAACGTTACAAAAAAAAAATCCCATATTGGGTGACCTACTTGAAGGACAGTGGCTGTGGGTTTGGGTGAATCCTAGAGGGGCTGTTTGTAAGAAACTGTAAGTACTGAATAATGGATCCAGAATCCAGACAAAAAGCACTTGCCTGGCAAGCACAAAGTCCTGAGTTCAATCCACAGCATCACAAACAAACAAAAAAAAAGAAGACAGAATCCAGACAAAGCATGTAGAAAATGTCAAGCCTTTGAATTGAAAAAGGATGTAGCCAGGAGGAGAGATGAAGACGAGATCTTGCCAGGCCTGGGAAAGGGAGATTCATTCCCCTCTAATGTGAGTGGGAAGCAGTGAAAGATTTTAAATTGGGAAGTAGGATGATTTTGTCAGGGGAAAACATATTCAGTGGGAAAACATATTAATCTGGTTATTATGAACAGACTGCATCACAGGGGGAGAAGTCATGAAGGCCTAATGTATTAGGAATCTACAGAAATAGTGTCAGTGGGATAGAATTCTTCCTGTGTATGTGGCTGAGTAAGTAATGATTAGAGAGGAAAAGGAAGGCTGAAGGCCTAGTATGTGCAAAGGCTGGTAATGGACCAGTGCGTACCTGGGGGAGAGCTAAGGAGAGTAGCTAATGATGAAGTTCAAATTTCTCATTTGATCAAGTGAGTAAAAACAGCACAATTAAAGGAAATAAATGAGAATGAGGACAGGAAACAGTTTTGGAGATATTAAACAAGTTTTGTTTATGTTGAATTGCACATAATTTGGTAGCATCCAAATGTAGGCCCGCAATAGATGAGTGTGAAGTGCGTGCCTTTCCTCTAGTGGAGCTATTTCAGTGGAAGACATGCATCTTCCTGGTCAGTACCAGGATACAGAAGAGACCACTCCAGAGGTAAAAGTAGAGTTAAGCAAAGCAACCTGTAGTGTTCTGTGAAGCCACCAGTGACCTATAAAGATATTAGAGGAGAAAAGATCAATAAAGAGATGAAAATAGTCAACTGAGGGCTACCAGATAGCTCATTGGACTAAAGCACCTGCTTCGGCAGAGCGCAGGGACAGGGGTTCGATCTCCTGCCTGACGTGCCAGCCCCACCTCCGTGATGCACTGAGATGGTGACTGAGATTGGGCATGGTGGCTCATGCCTGTGATCCCAGTGCTTGGGCAGCTGAAAACAAGAGGATCACTATGAGTCCCATCTATGTACTAAGACCATGTAAACCCTGTGAACACTGTCCTAAATACATAAAAAAGAGAGAAAATACTCAACAGAAAACCAGTAGGAGTGTGGTATCAAACAGGACAAGAAGAGACCATTATTTACATGGGAGCAGCTGCAGAATCCTTAAGGCAAGGACCAGCCTGGTCACTTCAGACCATGTGGAAGAAAATTTGTGGAGTGAAAGGGACTGACATCAAACTGGAGGCTGGGGCCATGGAGACAGCTTGGTGATCTAAGCACCTGCCTGGCAAGGACAATTACCCAGCTCACTCCCCAGTATCACATGCTTTGCTGGCCTTGCCTCCAGCGCACTGACTGCCATTAAGATAGGGCTTAGTGGTACACACCTGTAATCCTACTGTTGGGAAAGCTGAGACAGGGTACTATGAGTCTGAGCTTAGTGAGACCCTGTACCAAATACATAAACAACAAAAACTCGAGACAGGACTGACAGGCGTCAAACTGAGAATTCTGGGCGCATGAAGCAGTCTTGAAAACAGAAGCACTAAAGGGAACTTTCAGAAAAATACAGATATGGCCAGCCAGAAAGACATGAGGAGAAAAAAGGTTTTGTTTGGTTGTGGCATTGGATGACTTGTTTTGTTTTTCCAGTGTTGACGGTTAAGAACTGAGGATCTACAATGAGTTATATTCATCACTCTTTAATTTTTTTTTTTTTTTTGAGAAAGGATCTCACTAAATCACCCACCTTCTCAAGATGGACTGGAATCTGCAATGCTCCTCTCTTAGCTTCCAAAATTGCTGGGATTACAAGTGTGTGAACCATTTCTTTCTTGGCTAACAAATGCAAGGCCCTGGGTTCCACTCCCAGTTTCAATAGAAGTGAATGAAGGAATGAATAAAATTTTATAAATGAAAGATATTTGTTTATAGAAATAAAACAAAAGAACAGAAATCCCTGGACTAAGAGGGAAGAAGTATAGGAATAGATTTTCACAAGATCAAGGGCAGTTGGGCCAATGGGACTCACAAGTCTCCATAGGGGGCTTTTGGTCCACAATATCTGCTTCTTAGGATCTGAAACAATTCTGTTTTAAATTAGGCCCCAAAAGAGAGTCAACTGCTATTTGTTACCAGTTCATCTTGAGAGAAACGTCCTTCCATGTGAAAATACGAAATGCATTTGTTATTTCTGTTTGTCTTTTTTTTCTCCCAATGGGAGGAGTTTGTTCTGGTTCACAAAGACCTACACTCAAGAATTGCCTATATTCAAGACAAGTAAGAAATCATGCTTGGAAAAATAATGAACAATCTTAAGGGATTGTGCAGAGAAAAATCACCAGGATTTGAAAAGAAGAAAAAAGTTAGTTGAGTTTTTAACAACTGTATAGCAATTCCAATTTGGTGACAACTGTACTGTAAATGAAGTTCTAGGCAATGCATGGTATCAGCACTCACAACAATTGTATAGTTGCAAAATGAGGAGAAAACCTAACCCCAGTGTTTCTAAGAAATGATGAAATCTACTAGAGCCTGGATGTGTCAGGGAAGCTGAGGCATGCCTCAGCTCAGCATTCAAAGAAAGCCGCCAACTTTTGTTCTTTCTCTCTCTTCACGACTTCCTTTCTCATGGTTGCTTCCATTCTCATGCACATTTGCCTTTCTTGCATTATTATACATGAAACTCTTTTGAAAGTTTTTTCTCAGAAACATTAGAAAGAAGGAATAAAAGAGAAGCAACAAACCAGGAGAAGGAATTGGGCACATCTAACAAATCAGTGACAACTGACAATGTATCTCTGCAAAACTCCTGCAAACCAATAGGCAAAAAATAAGCAATGTAATAGAAAAAATAAAATGCTGAAAGCCATGATTAAGCTGTGAGTTAAAAAAAAAACAAAACATAAGTGCTTCCAAAACATTTGCAGTTGTGTAATACCATTTAAAAACATGAAAATCTAGGGCCAAAAAAATATCTCAGTGGATTAGAATGCCTAAAAACAGGCACAGGGACCAGGGGTTTAAGCTCTGGGCCCACAGAGACAGCAATTGAGACTGGGCGTGGTGGCACGTGTCATAATCCCAGCTCTTGGGAGGCTGTAAGCAGATGAATCACTATGAGTCCGATCTATTAGTGAGATCCTGAACACCTTGTACACCCTTCCCTAAAATACAAAAAAAAAAAAAACCAAACACCAAAAGTTGAAAATCTAAAATGAAATCACAATGAAATATAATTGTATACACACAAGAGTAATCAAAATTTAAAACTGCAAGGGAGACCACGAGGCGATGAAACAATAGTATTTTCATATTTGCTAGTAGAAGTGTGAACTGTTAGCTACCTTGGGAAAGAATTTGGCAAAACCCTGAAAGCTGAAGATGTACAGATCTACACCTGGCCTGTTTATGCCTCAGTATATCCCAAGAGATCTGCCCCGGGAACCAAGTACAAAAATGTTCATAACGAAATGATAATGCAGATTTCATCAGGTGCAAACAAGGTAAGTAAATAATCAAACTGCTATATATTCCATTCAAAACACATGGCCCTGCAAGGCAGTGAAATAAGTGAGTTATAACAAGCCAGTCACAATGGGGGGTCTCAACAATAAAGGCTCTTTATAAAGAACTGATCAATGGGGACATGCAGAGCATGATTCTATTTATGTGATGTTCAAAATGGACAAGATATTGCCAGAAAATATTAGACTATATTTACATACTAGGATTATACAAAGCCAGAAAGAAAAATGTGCCATTTAAGAAAATAGTTTTCCTTGTGAGGGAGGAGAGGATAAAGAGAAAGAGATGAAATGGAAGGCTAAGCCACTGAAAAATTTGTTTCCTAAACCTCACGCTGTACACACACACACACACACACACACACACACACACACACACACACAATTATTACTTTACTCTAGGTACTGCTTACTTTTTAGCATGTATACTATATCTCCAATAAAAATGCTAATCAAATGAAGCTAACCAAATCATTAAACACCTAAGTTCCTAATTATAGTTGTAACTCAGGTGATGAACTGATGAGTATTGTGTGTTTGCACATGGCTGTTAGGATTATAAATCATTATATGCCCTTGTGAAAGTACAGTTAGGGCCAAGGAGGTGGCACAGTAGAATAAGAATCTTCCTGGCAAGCTCCCGAGCCTGAGTTCAATCCCCAGTTCCACCAAAACAAAAGTACTGCTAACATACATCCAGAGCTACAAGAAGTCCTTTCTTTTGTTCCCTGTGTTATTACTACTTACATTTCATTTTGAAAATCAGTGATAATTCAGTTCTTGCTTCTTTTTCCAGTTTCACTTTCTGCAACTCTAACATCAACACTAAGCTTTCAGGATTCCAAACACCTGCTTCTGATTTTCCCTCTGCTCCTTTCATAAACTTGAAGCCTCTGCATGCATCTTATTTAGTTTCTTCAAAGTGTGACCTTTCTGCTCTTGTCTTCCTTCTAAACTCTCTGTCATCCTCCTGACTCAGTGCAGTTATGCTCGTTGTTCAAGGGTCCTTGGTCCACATAACGCAGTTAACTTCCCTCCTTTGCATTCCCCATCTGTAGCTTCATTATGGCACCGTTAGATAACCACATAATTTTCCTTGAGATTATCAGCTCCGTCTCTGTGAAACTAGGTGGTGGCTTATTTGAACTTCTCAGGAACAAAAACTCCACCATACCATTATGTAATGAATATTTATTACTTTTTTAAAAAGGAAGATAATATTATATGTCCACAGCAACATTATTTATCATAACAAAAGTTTTCAGCAATCCATAAGTGTTTTCTTGGGGTTTCAGTTTATTAATTGCAGTGTGTCTGTTCAATTAAATGTTATACACATATGAAAATGTTATTGTGACATCAAATATACTAAAATATCGAAAGCCCTTTACATTATAATACGTAGTTTAATTCATGAGAAAAAAGAAAAAAATTAAATAGCTACATGAAAACAATTAAAAAATCTTGACAAATTAGTACTTCTATTTCCAGCAACTATATTTAAAAATTAAGTATCTTCACACACAGCTGACTGAGATTCTGATTTACATAGCTTTATTTAGGGCAAGCCCTGTTTGTTTTTTTTTAGGCTATTGTTTAAAAATATTGGAACCCAAAGAAATAGCTTCATATAGACACTAGAAAATGATTTATAATGCAAATCAATTAAATAATGCAGAACTTCTAAAACTAAATTCAATAATAATAGTAGGTCACCAACTAGTAAAAAAAAGAAAAAAATTGAAAATGCAAAGCAACAAACTTTTTTGGGAATTCGTAGAATTTATAAGTGTTCAATAACCATCGAACTTCAGCATCTGTGATGGCAGAAATTATTGCCCTCTAATTCCATTAGTTCACGGCTATTTAGAATACAGGACTGCTTTTCATGTGAGCATATTAAATTATGAACTAAGCATGACTTACCAACATTGTCTATGTAGTATATGTAAAGCAGTCTTGGAATACGCTGAGTACAGATTCTAGAAATCCCTAGGTAAATTTGGAGAAACACCACTGATATGCACATTTTAAGGTTTACATAAAGCTTAGTGCGAGAAAGTCCTAACACTATTTTTTAATTTACTTTGTGAACTTTAAACTGAATTGAGGCCATATAGCTTGGCAGCCTAAACACCTGCCCGGCAACCTGGATTCAATCCCCAGGACCGCCTGCTGCGCTGGCCACTGAAACCAGGTGTGGTGGCACTTGCCTGCAGTCGCAGTGCTGGGGAGGTTGAGCCACGAGAATCATTACAAGTCCAAACTGTGTGAGAGCCCTCACCAAATAAATAAATAGAATTTTTCAAAAAATATTTTTAAAAATTTAAGCTACATTCATTTATTTTATTTATTTATTTTTATTTATTTATTTACTTATTGGCAGAACCGGGAATTGAACTCAGGCCCTTGTGCTTGCCAGGCAGGAACTTGTTCTACTGAGCCACCTCCCTGGCCCCAATTATTTTGAACTCATACACAGTGCACACAAATTATATGTACTAAGGGGCTACCATGTGATGCTTTCATACATGTATCTTTTGCATTATGTTTGAATCAGGTTCAGCATGTCTGTCTCTTCAAATATTATTATTATTATTTATTTTCCTGTGGGAATTGAGCTTAGGACCTTGCATTTGCCAAGCATTTGCTTTCCACTGAGCTATATCCCCAGCCTAATTATTTCCTCATAGGAAAAGCCGTCCAAAGTCTCTCTTCTAGCTTCCTGAGATATACGACCTGTCGTTACTATGCACATCCCTCTGTGCTACAGTAGCACACCGGGTCCTCTTGGGCTCCTTCCCGTGTGATCCTCTGCTCCTCTCCTGAGCCAGTGATTCCTCCCAACGTGCTTCCTTCTGGCACCTTAATGCCAGCTGGGCTCCCTGACTCTAGTTTCCCCAGGTGAATCCATGCTCAATACCATCCCTAAGGTGAGGTACCCTAGGCACAGCTGCCTTCGCTAACTTTCTGTCAGTCCTCAGCGATCCCTGGGCAAAGCCGTGTTCCGGCTGCCACCTAATGCCCGTGACTGTGTGACCCCGCATGGCTGCTCCCACCGTCTTTCGCTTCCCTCCACAGGCTGCCTTTCAGCCAAGCTTTGTGATACCTTCTGTACTCATCCTTTTTTTCCTGGTACTTGTGCTTTTTACATCAGATTAAATTTAATCTGTTTTTCGCATCCTGTCTGAGACTTCTCCCATTCACAAATGCCTATCAATACAACCAACTCAACATATTGTACCTTTGCTTCCCATAATTTCTTATCATGTAGTCAATCACTCATTATCTTATTTTTAGTATTTATTTGAAAGACTGTAGGGCCATTTCTTTCAGTTGAGGTTAGTTGACTTTTATTAGTCCACACGTGTAGTGCATAATGTTGACATCCCATGTGAGGGGTTCATGCGTGTGCACAGTACATTGTGATTCATTTTATCATTCTCTTTTCCATCCCTTTCTCCCCTGCATCCATGTCTTGATCCATTTCTTCTATTGTGCATTGTCATCTTATTACCTATAGAATATGCAAGCTCATTGAAGATATAATCCCTGTCTGAATGATTTCCTTCAGTGCCTTGTAACTATTCCCAAAAAATCTTTCATAAAATTAGTACACACAGTAAAATACTTCTGATATTCACAAGACTCAAAATATAAAACCATAATTATATGCCATTTATCCCCCAGAACAGTATGAGCAAAGTATTTCCTGGGCCATCTGTTTGCTTCTAAAATTTCTTGAAGTAATTATTAAGCTTAAAAGAAGTTCTGTAGAAGCTTCTATCCGAAGTCTAAACACACAAAGCTATAAGACTCTGCCCCCTTGGAATATATTTGCATTGAGTTATATTTAATTATGTCATCTCTTAATTGGGACTGATGCTTTATAAGTAGTCTCCAAAATCTCCCCAAATAAGCTGTTTTACAGTGACTATTGAAATAAATCTTTCTTAGAAAAATATCTGTGGAATTATTATTTTCTGACGACACTGAAACTAGAACATCTCAGCAGTGTCCCCTCGTCAGTGCCAGCTCCCTCCCTGCCCTTCAGTGTGAACTCCTTCTTCCTTATGATACTTTCACTGTGATAAATACATGTATTTTCATAACAGTTACGATGTTCTTTCACTAATCCTGCTTTAAGATATTCATGTACATGTTCTCACATTTCTACAGAAGCAAAGAGGAGAGGGATCTGATTTCACTGCAATTTTACTAACACTTAGTTGTGCTCTACTGGGTCCTGAATAAACAGCAGTAGGGTCTCTTTTCCACAATCTACTTGTCTCACCCTGGGTTGACCCTCCCCACTCCCTGCAGCCTGCACTGCCCCTTACATTCCTTTCCACCTTCCATTTCCTCCAGTTTGATCTCTGCAGTTACTCAACAAACATTACCTAGCGACTAGGCAGCATTGGTCCACTTCTCTATGAGCCAGCCAGTCGATAAATCACTGACATTGATTTGAGGAAGAAAATGGATGTGCACCTTTGCCTATAATCTTCAGAAAAAGGAATCATTTATTACTCCGGTAATTCTGACCGTTCAGTGACTTTTCATCATTAAAGATATTGCCCCTGATTCAGGGATATTCAATGAGAGAGATTACATTTCATTCTTCTTTTGACACTGAGACTCTTCAAAAATGTCCATTTCTTTCTTATTCTTTTTTTTTTTTTTTTCAGTCCTCTGAAGGTCTAGAGAAATCTGAACAGCAGTGAAGCAAGTTTGCTCCACTAGGAAAGGACTAATTTTAAACCACTTAATTACCAATCAATTTTAAGTAAGCCAAGCAGAAGCAACATCTGACCTAATTTGGTCAGAAATCCAGTCATTCAGCCTTGTGTCTTCCCTGCCATGCAGGGAACCTATCAGAATAGAATCAAGAAAAAGGCTTATCGAATTTTAATGTTGAACTAATGTTGTTTCTGTAGTCATCTGCACAGGGCGGCAGTGGGTGGTGGTGGGGAGTGGTAAATCCAAGAAAAAAAGTGAGGAATGGTCTTTCTCTACTCTTCTTTTACTTTTGCAGAGTTCAAATGTTCGGCTTGTCCTTTCTATGAACCTACTATTTATGGCAACCTCTTTTAACCTATATATAATGCATGAAGAAATCTAGGCAGAATAATATTGCATGTAGGCACTTGTATGACTGATTGCATTGAACTCTGAAAGCTTTGGATGTCAGGATCATGATACTTCTAGGTCCCCAGCTAACTCTACCTGCCAAGGCAACTCTTGTTAACCCTCAGAAAAATTATGCATAAATTTATAATATGAAGCTTCAAGTGTAGAGTCTGTCTCGATCTGGAGGGTTTATATGTCTTGCTCACTCTCCTGCATTATTTTTCATAATATAATGCCTTGAATAGTGTTTCATTAATGTTTTCCACTGAATGGCAGAGTCTATAAATTTGCACAATGATTTAAGGAGCATCGATGACATCTGAACAGGAGGTTATACTGTAAATGAATACTGATTTTCTCTTCTCCTGTTCCCTGATTATTATAATAGCCAGCTCTTTTTATCTCATATATCACAATTCAGTCAGAGAAAAGGACAGTAAAATGGAGAGTTAAGGAAAGATGGTAGACATGATTTATATTAGAAATTGTTCCAGTTCTGTCTTCACACTCATGGGACCTGAACCTTCATTTATAATCTCATCTGCATAGAACAAGATCAATAACAGCGACCCACAGTGTTTTTGGCTATTTAATTCCTATATTTTCAATATATCCTCCCAGAGATTTGGAATAGCTAACCTTTCATATCCTATCGTGTACTTCTGGAACTCGTTACTTATTATTTAAAGGAAGATAGGTCATCTAAGCTTGGATTTATGTCAAAGGAATCCTGAGACATGGGCTTGTGCACAGGTGATTTATTTAAAAGGGGAGTAAGGAGCAAGGAAAGCAAGAGAGAAAAGAAGAAAATCCAGAAAATTGTGTAGATTACTGCTATAGACAAATGAGCTACAGTGTCCAGAAAGACCATTTGATAGCCATGCTGAAGCCATGTGACTACCTGTCCTTTGAGATATCAGGAGGTTCAGCCATTTATCCATCAGCTTATATACTATCCTGTTTAGAATTGTTCTCCAACATCACTGTTTTCCTCCAACTTCTAGTTTGCCAGGAATACAAAATATGCAGCCAATCAAGTGCATAAGTCTTTGGAAAATTAATCTCTGGAGCCAGAAGACAGAAGCAGTATATATGTGAAAAGAGGTCTAAACTGAAATTGAAATCAGGGTCCTATCAAAAGATGTCGTCAGGTTCAGTAATGTGGGATACAGTATAATCGCGGCTCATTTAGGGTCTCTCAACCTTAGAAACATTGACATTCATGCCAGATAATTCTTGTTGCAATGGTTCCTTGGCATTATACGATATAAAGAAATGTTCCTGACTTGTATCCACTAGATGCCAATAACATTCCCCTACTTATTACAAACTAAAGATGTCTCCAGAGAAATTGTTTCTAAGTCAGAAAACAAACCTGAAACAACTTATTTAAAGTGAGTTTAGATAACAGAATCCTTTGGATATCTAATGTGCCAGAGAAAACACAGAGAATTCAAGTCACAGATAGTATTCTGAATATCCCCTTCTACCACAAAGAATAGTATAATCAACCAATTTATCTCTCTCTCCTCTCCTTCCTTCATTCTTTCCTTCCTTCTTTTCTTCTTCCTTCCTTTCTCCCTCCCTTTCTTCCTTTCTCCCTTCCTTCCTTCCTTCCTTCCTTCCTTCCTTCCTTCCTTCCTTCCTTCCTTCCTTCCTTCCTTCCTTCCTTCTTTCCTTCCTTCTTTCTCAAGCATTGGTTTACTATCTTGTAGCTTCTTGCAAGTATCTTCTAATACTTGGAACTCTAAAGTTATAAAATTAGGAGAACAGACTTTGCTCATAAAGAACCAACAACTAGTGAAGCAAATGACGCTGAAATAAATAATATAGGAGATCACATGTAAATATATTGAGAGCAATTTTGTTACAGGTGTTATCAAAATTTGAGGCTTTCTATAGAAACTCTGAGCTTTGTGGGTATTTTACAGTACCTGTGAAAGCAAATCATTTCCTACTATAATAACAGCCAAACATATAGTATTTATTCTAAGTATTATAGAAACCTTATTACTTAATCCTTGCCATAATACTTCACAATATTATTATTTCTACCTCAGATGAAGAAATCACAGTATGGGATGTACAGTAAGCTACCCAACCTCTTTTGAATGGTGGTGTTGGTGTAATAATCCAGATAATCTGAATTCAAATGTGGTTGAAATAGGTAAACAGCCTCACAACTGAAGTCACCATTCCACACATTTTACTATCTAAACTTTGGACCTCGATATTTACATGCTAGCTAAAACCTATGTATGACAGTGTGTTTCATATAAGCTACTCTCTGGAAACATCAATTTGTTTTTTTCAGAGTTGTAGTCTTGATAATATAATGCTTTTAAGATTTTTTTGAGCATTGAATACAATTGTCCAGATGTAATCTCATGACTTTCAGCTCAAACTTTTAATATAGAAAGGAGGACATCACTGGTCATTTTCTTCACTAGTGTAAATCAATATGGGCTAACTTGAGTAGACAGGAAAACCTACTCAAAGTGAAATATTCTCAAAAAACTACCATGCCAGGTCTACTTTTTGAAAGCTCAGAAAGCTTTGTTACCTCCATATTTCCTATAGAGTAAGTTGCCAACTTACAAATGTCCTGGGTGAATAATTATAAATCAGATTCATTCATAAGGTGAGTGTTACATACCTTGGACACAAATATATAGTCTAAAATAAGAGAAAAAGTGAGATCCAGTCACAGCTATGAAAGTTCACAACTCAAATGACCATAAATCAGGGATTCGTGATATAGGATAAAGCAATTAGCGTATTATTTTTCAAAATTCATCCCTAATGCTCTCCTCTTTGTTCTGAATTGTTAAGCGTCTTACAGCTGTTCCTTGATTACGCCTTTGAAACGCATTGCCTTTGCTTATACCAGTTTGTCTTTCTGGGTTTTCTTGTTGTTTAACTAAGCACACGATGAACCACATTCTCTCTCCGTACCTAGTCTATTGGCTAGAATATACATTAGGAGCACATCAAACCCTTAGTGTTAGCATACATCCATAGGGACATTATTAAGTCTGCTACTTATCCAAAAATACCTAAGAAACAAACAAAACCATGGCCAACCTTATTCACACTTGAATGAGCCTGCATTTGCCTGACGAAAAGCCATGTTAAAGGTGTAGTGCTTGTAAGAGAGGGGAACGGAAAGCTCTTTCAAATTGAATCTTCTGTGCCAGGCTGGGCAACAGCTTCTCAAAGATGCTATGATTAATCCCTAGAACTTGTGAACAAGTTACCTTCACACAGCCAGTGGGACTTCATACCTGTGTTTAGCTAATGGTCCTGAGATACATTGTTTATTCTGGATTATCTGGGCAGGCTGAATGTAGTGAAAATCTTCTTAGATGTGTAAGAGGAAAGAAGGAATATTACAGACAGAAAGGGAAAGGTAATATGACATCAAAACAGAAATCAGAGTAGCACAAATATACAAGTGCCCAAAACAGAAAAATGGCCCAGAAGCATTCATGCAAAGAGGCTGGGAGGTCTCAGAGACAACCTTCTCGGACCCCCCTCCTGTCCCTCTATTGGACAGGAATTTTCTTTCTGTAAAGAAAGAAAATGTCTGTAAATATATTCTGCTCAGAAAAAAAGAATCTGGGAGAACTTGGGGAAGAAAAGAAATGCACTGTCCTAGAGGGCATATGGGTACTTCCACTGGGGCCAGATGCCACCCACTTCAGGATCCTAATAAAATTACTTTGTTTTCAGCCATCTGTTCATGGGACTGTTATGACAACAAGAGGGAACAAATATGCCTTCCAATTGGTCACTGCTTCTAACTTAACAGAATATTTTCTCAACATTTGCATATGGCCTTATAATACATTATTTAAAAACAAAATAAAATTAACACTTGGACTCCTGCTTCTAGGAAGAGTACATATACTCTTTCCTAACCCTCCAACTAAGCACAACTAAAAGCTCTGGACACCACGTGTACAACAAACAGAAAAAGTAAACTCCTAGAAGTGGGGAAAAGCGGGACACTACTCAGTAAGTTAGGACACACAAAAAATAAATTTTCCAATTTTTCCTGTAGTCATTTAATCTAGGTCTGGAACTAAGCAAACTGGAAGCCTAGAAGCATCAAATAAAGTGAAACAAAAATAGACTGAAATTTGTGAGATGTGTGTCTGTGTGTGTGTGTGAAAATTTGTGATAAATGTATAAATACAAATTTCTAGCATGAGATACACCTGACATAAATAAATCAAAATTTAATTCTAAATAATTAATACTTGACTAGCTCATAGGAAAACAAAAGTCAGTATAAAAATGGCAGCCAGCAAGATAGCTCAGCAGGCTAAGCATGTGCTCAAGCAAGCACAGAGACCAGGATTCGATCCTGCTCTCCACGTGCTGCACCGACCCTGCCCCCAGGTATACTGGCCCAGCCACAGCGTCCAGGCATGGGGCCACATGCCAGTAATCCCAGCGTTGGGGAGGCTGAAAACAGGATCACTCCAAATCTGAGCTGTGTAGTGAGACACAGTACCAAATACATAAAGAAAAATTTAAAAAAAGAAAATGATAAACTTAAACCTTAATGTGGCATTAACTACATTAAATATAAACTGTGTAAGCATACAAATGAAAACACAGAGGTTAGTAGAGCACATTTGAAAAACCTAACCCCAAATAACACTATCTACAAAGAAACTTACCTCAAATATAATATATCTGAAGGGCAAAGATAAATATATGGGACAATGTATGTCCTGCAAACGTTAATCAAATTAAAGCAGTAATGGGTATATTAACACCAGATATAATAGACTTCAGAAAAAATTAAGTTTCTAGAGACAGAAAAAGAGATTACAGAATTAGAAAATGACCAATCTAGCAAGACATAGCAATCCTACATTGAAAAGTATAAAATAGAAAAGCTGCAGACTATGTAATACAACAACTAGTAACCAAAAGGGGGGTTGGATTCCAAAATTATGGTTAGATAAAGCCTCTCTATAACTGATAGAATAAGTAGAAAATCTGTGAGGGAATCAAATCAAAGCTATCAAATAACAGCATCTAATAAACTTTTGAACACTTCTCCACCCCATAATAATAGATTATTTGGGCCCCAGCCAAATAGCTCAGCAGATTAAAGCACCTGCAAGCAGGCGCAGGGCCTGGGGATTCTAGGCCCAGCCCCCAGGGTGTGCTGAGAGACTGGGCATGGTGGCTCACGCCTGTAATCCCATCTTTTGGGAGACTGTAAAACAGGAGGATCACTAAGTGTCTGATCTAGTCGTGAGACCCTGAAAATCTGTAGACCCTTCCCTAAAGAAAAAAAAAAACAGAATATTTTTTAAGTGCTTGCATAAAATTTACCAAAATATACATATTTCTAAAGCAAAGTTTGAAGAAACAAACTTCAAAAAACTAAATATTTTGCATCACACAAGTTGTTCCCTGATGACAATGGCATCAATCTAAAAAGGAGCATCAGTAGGAGATCTGTCATGGTTTGGGGGTTTGGCAAGGGGAAAAATATAATACAGAACACATTTTATAGTAGTATTTTATAATGAATCCTTAAGAATCACAAACAAGAAGTGCAGGAAATCTTTCCACAGACATAAACACCAAAGATTCCAGTTGAGGGCCTAGATCCTAATACCCTGCATGAGTTCAGCTGAAACCCTAGAGTTCATAGCAATGCCTGCTACAGGTCCAAGTGGAGGCTTACTGCCCATGACAGTGTCTCATGCAGGCCCACCTCACAGACCTGTGCTGGGAAGGCCCAGAGGTTAGTGACGGAAGCTAGGGCATCTATGCCAGCAGGATGAAGGATCTGTGGTAGCAGGAAGGGAGATCTTAATGGGAGCCAGGAAGCAATGCTCAAGGTAAGAATCAGGGCTCCCTCAAAGGTGGCCCAGCCATTCTCAGCAACAGTGAGATCCCAAGCTCCTCCAGCAATGAAGAAAGCTTAGCTCTCATGAGGAAAGCCAATGCCACAAGCATTGTCCATAAGGCTGAACAGTACACTATCTGCCCCTCCAGAGCCAGGAAGTGATTCTGAAGATGAGGACCAAAGCTTCTCCATAGTTCATCGAGAAAGCCAACATGACAAGGTTCTCCTCCAGAGCAGCCTAAGAGAATTAGCAGCTTGCAACATCTCCAGCAGCTTCTCCAAATAGCATTCCCAATAGCATTTTGGCAGGTTTCCCTGTTCTGCATTTGCACTGCTGTCAGCACTCCTCAGGCGGGCCTCCCACACCCAGCACATGCTAGCTTACTTAGCGGGTGTAAGAACTTGACCACCAGTTAGAAATCCACTGCAATATTTTACTTGTAATAATCCATAGTTCAAACAAGAAATATCAATGATAGTCAATAATACATTCCACTGAATTGAAACAAAATTACACCAAAAGTTTTAAAATATAATTAAGGCAATTCAGAGAGGAAAACTTGTAACACTGAAGGCATATACTAAGAAATAAGTCTCCTCAGGGTTTATCTTGTAGTCCTGTACATTATTCTGTAGTTCCTTTGTCTGTGTCATCCATGTGGATGAGTCACGGCCAATGCTTGACCAGATAAGTTTGGATCTACCTAGGTCTTAACCATCCAGCAGAAAAGCATAAATGTATAAAAATGAAGTATACATCGTGAGCCCATAATATTAAGCTGAGCTGTAAATGGATATGGTCGACAATTTCTTTGAATAACTCCCTATGGTTGCAGAATGCTGGACTGTGTTGGATTGTGGTGTCGAGTTCAAGAACCTAAGGTAG
>PVKA01019009.1:0-42799 GCA_004027165.1 Ctenomys sociabilis | reverse complement strand
TTTTTAAAAAAAAGAACAAGTTGTAAAGTTGTCACAGCTTGTCTGTAGCTGACCATTGTAAGATCATCACATGTTTCTCATGTACCCCGTGCTTGAAAAAAACACGAGCACTCTACTGCCTGCTTTAGGAAAGTGTTACACCTACTGTGTGCTGACCTCCTGCTAGCACGCTGGCTGACCGGGCCCATACCAGTGAAGAAGACATCTCACGCTCTCTGGGGCACCCCCAGCGCGGTACCCCTGATGAGGAACTCACTCTGCTGTTCGGAGACCGCTTGCTTCTGCTGCTGCCGTTGCATTCGCCGCACCTTAAATCAACTTTCCCTCCTCACTGTGTCAGTTTTGACTCCCCCCTTTCTAGCTAAGAGCCCCACTTCTCCATTCTTCGCTAGAGTGAGGGTAACAGCCTGTGGAGAGGCAGGGGGTCACTTTTGGGGAACCCCTAACTCACTCCAACAGACCCTCTCAATGCTGGAGGAGACAAGAAGGGGACCATGAATTGGCAGAAGCAGGGAGGGGGGAAATAGGGACAAAAGAGAAAAGAGCAGGTTGTGATGTGTCATGCCGGTACCAGCCTCCCATGATAACTGTAATCATTATGTATTGCAAACATGGGCTAATTAACGAAGAGAGTTTGGTGACAAGCACTGCTTCTCTAGGCAAGAAGACCAAGGCTCGTGGGGATGCGCGGCCAGCGAGGCCAGGCTGGGGCAAATCATGTGCTTCCTGACAGGGACCCAGAGGCTTCGCCCCGGTGTGTCCCTGTGCTGGGTGAGGGGAGCCCTGCAGTGAGGTTGGGGAGGTGCTCAGCAAGTGAGCACCTCACTGACCCTGTCGTGCCCCATGCTCCCCATTCGGCCCATTGCTCCTGCCCTCTGCCACCTTGAATCCTGCCATCCTAGGGGGAGCTGTGACCCAGGAACGGAACTTCAGTCCCTGCACCATAACTCGGGGGCGATGCTTTTTTAAAAAATGTATTTAGGAGAGGGTCTACAGCGTCTCACTGCACAGCGTCTCACTGTAGTGACTCTCCTGTTTTCAGCCTCCCAAGTGCTGGGATTACAGGCACATGCCACCACACCCAGTCTCAGTTGCCTCTCAGCGCGCCCCGGGGGCGGGGCTGGCACGGCACACTAGGGATGGAACCCCGGCCGCTGCGCAGGAGCTTTAGTCCACTGAGGTATCTGGCAGGCCTCTCGGGTGTGATGCTTTTTGTCCCATGACTTCCTTGGTGCTTGGGCCCTGGCTCCTCCCATCACTGAGAGATGCTAGCGTCAGCAGAAGTCCCTGAACATCCTGCACTGTGGGTTCCCAGCCGGCGTCCTGACCTTCCCTCGCAGATCACTGTGTTCCTCTTGGAGTGCAGCCTTTGTGGCTGCAGGGACGCCCAGGCACCCTTGGCCCTTTGCCCTCAGTGTGTTGCATTCTGCCCTGCCTTGCAGGGTTTCATGCGAGGGCGCAGGGCCGGGCACAAAGGTTTGCATGAAGACTGCCAGAGAGAGCCTGTGTCTCCAGTGACTCACTTGAGGGCACAGAGCACAACAGGGGTTGCTCACTCTTGCCACCATGTCGATGTCGTGGGGTCTGCTAACTCAGCAGGAATGAGGCACTCGTGTGTAGCCCTCCTTGCCTCTAGCACCCCCTAGCCTCCCAACCAGCCCCACCCCCCAGCCCCTCTGGCCCGCCCATTCTCTGCCTGCTGGGCTAGAGGGAGGGAGCTGAGGCTGGGAGGAAGAGCCCCAAATCCACCCCAGTGGCCGAATGGTGTGGGACAACTGGGGTGCTGATAGTGCTGAGCAGGGCGAGGCTGCATGCAGGGCTGTGGGGGCCAGAGGGTCGGAGCATCAGGGCAAAGGAGCAGAGTCTCTGACCAAGGAGGGGCAGGAAAAGCCAAGGCTGCGGCTCCTCCTTTTAGCCTCAGGCTTGGAGAATGTGTGTGGGGGGGGTGCAGCTTGGGGCTAGAAGGAGCACTGGCTTCCAAATCTGCCTCTTCGGGGCCTGCGAGATAGCTCAGCGGACTAAGCACCGGATTAGGCAAGCACAGGGACCTGGTTCCATCTCGGCAGGCATGCCCTGCCCCACCCCCAGCTGAGCCGGCCCCACCCATGAATGGCCTGCTGAGCAAGACTCCAAGACTGGGTGTGGTGGTGCATGTCTGTAATCCTAGAGCTGGGGAGGCTGAAAACTGGAGGATCATTAGGAGTCTGAGCTGTGTAGTGAGACCCTGTACCAAAAACATTTTTTTAAAAATCTGCCTCTTCTTTTAAGCACCTACTGTGTGCCAGGCCCTTGGTACTAACACCTATTGTCTGAATGCTGTGTCCTCCAAAATTCATACATTAAAGTCTAAACAAAGGGAGGGTTTTAGGGCGTAGGACCTTGGGAGGTGATTAGGTCTTAAGCGCTCTACCCTCACAAATGGGGTGCGTCCCCTTATAAGAGGGTCACAGAGAGGTTGGGGCATGGCTGGCCCCTGGACGTCCCTTCAGAGCCTCACTCAGTCATGGCAAGTGGGCTTTTCAGAAGCGGCTGACTCTAGAGTTTGTGATGGGTTCATTGTGCGGGGCTGGGGGTGTGAGCACCACACCCGCCTAGGGCAGGTGGCCTATATGCTGCTGTCTCCTCCACAGCCAGGAATGGTTGCCCCTCCGCCACGCCACTGTGCCTTGGAGCCAGCTGATTACGGACTGAAACCTCTACGAGCTGGGAGCTGGATAAACCGTTCTTCCTTTAACTTGGGGCATCGGGTATTTTGTTTCAGCAATGAGAAAAGTAGCTAAGACAGGTCGCCTGTTCTGTTTCGTTACGTAAGGACAGCGACAAGACAGAGAGCTGCTCTCACTGACCCCAGATCTGAGGAGCCCTGATTTGGCCTTCACAGCCTCTGGAATGGCGAGCACTTGGTTTATGTTGTTCATCAACATCTGTTGTTGCAAATAAACTTCCAAGCTGCTATTCATTACCCAGTCTAAAGCGCTGGGTGATCAAGCTGAGATGCACTAAGCCATGGCCTTTTACTCCACTCTGTAGTCATTCAAAAAAAAAAAAAAGATAGTCTCTCTTTTTTAATTTGTGTTGTCCTTTATTTATTAGTTTAGTACAGGGTCTCGCTATGCAGCTCAGACTCCTAGTGATCCACCTGTCTCAGTCTCCTTAGCGTGAGGACCACAGGCACGCACCACCATCCCCAGCTTCAGTGGCAAGCATCGCACAACTGGGGTTCCAGGGCTGGCGTGGCATGTGGTACTGGGGATCGAACGTTAGACCTTGTGCCTGCCAGGCAGGGGCTTAGACCAAAGACAGTCTCTTTTACACATGAGGGGCAAAAAAAGTAGGATTCAGTAAGTTGCTGGAAACCACACTAAAAGAAAACAAATGTCTAACTGATGTGGAGGCACAAGCCTGTAATTCTAGTGCTCGGGAGGCTGTGGCACCAGGATTACCCAAAAGTTTGAGGCCAGCCTGGGCCACATAGCAAAATCCTATCTCAAAAACAAACAAACAATAAAGTAACAAAGAAGCTATTTATTCATTCATGCAACTGTCAGTCAAGAAGAGTACAAGATAACAACAACAAAAAAATCGAAGTAACATCAGTTCTATTTGGGAAGAGGTTCACAATGTGAGAATCAGACAACCGAGACAGGGATGTAGGCATCCAGGGCAACCGGGGTGCATGCAGAATGGTGGGGGTCTGGGGGGAATCTTAAAGGCAGAACCAAAGGGAATTGCATCAGATATTTAGAAACATTAACCCCCGGTCGTGGTGACTAATAGCCAGGTGACATCAGTCTGTGGTTCAGCACACAGCTGCTGAGCAGATGTCCTTGTGGATGTGCGTCTGCCGAAGGCTGCGGTGGCCTCCACGTGGGGCCACGCTTCCGGCAGCATCTTCTGTGGCCATTCCTACCAGGCCACGGAGGAGGAGAACGCCTCCCTCTTCCCCTTTGTCTTTGTTGTCACTGGTGCTGTTTGAGGTTGGCACAAGAATGCCACTATGATGGTGACAACTTCCCCATGACAAGTAGTTCCTGAGTGCCTCCTGTGCCTGACCCAGCCGAGCACCTTGGAGTCACCTGGGTGACACAGGGGCTTCCCAGCTTCCTCTGTGTGCTTTGCTTCCCAAGGTGAGCTCCGCGATGCCAGCCCTGCTCTGCTGAGACAACAGGCTAGGAGCTGCCTGGGTGAAGCTGTTGTCGGGGTATATTTAGAAATCAGGAGGTGGCTCTGTGTGTAGCAAAGAAACCTGGCATTCTCTGCCCACACGTGTCTAGCATTGGTCCAGCTAGAGGTGACCTGGGCAGCCTGGACCCTATACCTCCAGGGACACCACTCCAGGAGGCTGAAGGTCCCTCTGCGCCTGAAACTTCTGAGCATTGGACATTGGGCCTGTGGTTCAAGATCTGCTGCTCCAGTTGTGCTGTGCAGGCCAGGAGAATCCTTATGACCCCTGGCGTGCAGGGGAGGAAACAGACTCCAGAACAAGGCTGCTGGACCCCAGTCTCTGCATAGGCAGAAATGAATTGAAATCAAAGTCACAATAGAAAACAGACTCAGAATTAAACCTAAAAGAAGTTGGGAGCTGGAGCTGGAGCCACGCATTCCTCCCTCAGCTTCTCCTGCACAACCCATGGGGTCCCAGGAAGGACTCCGAGCCCTACTGGTGCTGCTGTGGCCCACAGGCCTTTTGCTGCTCTGTGCCTGCGCCACCTTTCCTTGCCTGCCTGGCCTCAGGCTAAATGAGGGAGCCATCTTCATTCCTACACAGCGCCATGTTTAGCTCCATCTTTACCCACAAGAACTTTTTATTGAGCACCTACTGAGTGTCTAGCATACGGGATTGACAATAAGCAAAACCAGTGGGGTGCCCTTAGGAGGTTTTCTTTTGGGGGTAGGTGTGCTACCTGGTGTTCGAGGCTTCTTTCAGTCCCCACCCACTGCCAGCTCAGTAGTTCTCTAGTCTTCTGTCTTCTCCAAGGTATGCACATCACCTTTCTGGTGAGGGCTCCATCTCCTGAATATATGAAGAATGCCTACTAAAGAAAGGCAAACAATCTGTATTGGTCAGGGCTCCCCAGAAAATAGGACCAATGGGTGTATGGATGGAGGGGAGAGACAGAGAGACAGAGACAGAGAGATAGGGATGGAGAGAGACAGAGAGAGAGATAGGAACAAAGACAGAGAGAGAGAGAAAGATCTTGACTTTTAATGGTTCGTCTCATGCAACCTTGACCACATGATGGTGGGGAAGGCCTGTGTCTTCAGTGGAAACCATGCTTTGAATTTTGAGTTTTGATCTTTCCCTGGGCTATGGTTGCTCAGGAGGGCAGGCTGTCCCATGAGGCCACAAGCACCCTGCCATGGGAGGTGCACACACAGTACAGGAGGAACTCATGCAAGAGCAGGAGAGACCCCATAGCAGATCACGCCCAACCTCAGTGTTCACAGTTTATGACTTAGATCAAGAATATTTACCAAGGGCCTCAGGTGCTTTTGGAAGATGACTGAATCATGGGGCATTGACTTGTTAGAAGGTAGGGTCTGGCAGGAAGAGGTGGGTCCCTGGGGTCCTGACCCGGAAGCACACAGGCTTGGCTCTTAGTTGCCTGCTTCCTGGTCCTCATGATTTGAGCAACTGTCATCTGCCAGCCCCTCCTATCATGTTCTTCCTGCCTCGATCCAGTGGACAATGGGTTAAAATCACGAACCAAGTAAAACTCTATTTAAGTTGTGTGTGTCTGGTATTGTGTCTTAGCAACAAAAATGCTTCTAAGACACAGACCATTAAACACCCCTTTCACCCCTGGCAGCCTGCTGGCTTGATCTGTTGTTCACCAGATCCTTACTGAGTATGGCTGTCACAGATGCACCTCAAAGAAGATCCTCTGTTCTGAAGAACCAGAGAAGTTTCCAGATGGTTCTGTTCCTTCTGTGCTTCCTGACTTGAGCCAGCAAGGGATGGCTCTGCTGTGCTGTCCTCACTGGGGTAGAACAGAGGAATCTGTGGGTCCCCCGGAGGTGGCTCTGCCTGGCAGCTGTCCCCATCCCCCAGCTCCTGGGGCTGCCTCCCACGGAGGCCTCAACACTAGCTGCGTAGTACCCCCAGGCTCACTCACAGGATAGGTCCCCTTGGGCCTAAGAGGAAGCTTCGGGGGGGACAAAATTGATAAAAAGTACAAGGTGCCCACACATGCTTGCCCTTCAGAATCATCACTGTGGGTCTCCTACAACAGCAGGGGCGAATATGCCCCTGTGCCGTGCATGTCGATGTTCTGTGATTCTCTTGACTGCTGCTTAAAGCTGCTGTGCATCCTACTCCTCACTTTCCTACCCCCCACTTTCCTACCCCCCACTTTCCTACCCCCCACTTTCCAGCAGAAACCCCCGGGACACAGGGCAGCAGCAACGTACACTGTAAGACACACTCCCCCAGCCAAGGGACAGAAATACTTCCATGGGGGACCCTGCAGAGAAGCTTCTGGAAAAGGGGTGTCTCTGAAGCTTTGGCTTGGCCTTGCTTCTCCCCCGTGCCTAGCTGCGAGTTGCCCCAGTGCCTGACGTGGAACTGCCTCCATAGGAATGTGGGTGAGAAGGAATGGCAGCCCTGGTCCTGGCAGCCTTTGTTCTGCCCTGGCAGCTTCTTGCCTGGAGAACACACACACAAGTGGAAGAAACTGGCCCTCGTTTCGTAAGTGGTGGTGCTTAGTCCAGAAAACAGACATTCTGCACAGTGTGACTATAAGCTAAGGGAATTTATATAATGTCAAGCCATGGGTTGATTTTTTTTTTTTTTTTTTTTTTTTGTCTTTTTGAGACAGGGTCTCACTATGCAGTTCAGGCTGGCCTTAAGCTCACTTTGTAGCTCAGGCTGGTCTCGAACTCACAACAATCCTCCTGCCTCAGCCTCCCTAGTGCTTGGATTACAGGCCTGCGCCACCACGCCCGGCTCAATGGGTTGATTCCTCATTCACCCCGCAAAGGTCTCTTCTCCCAAACCTCTAGAAGTGAACTCAGCTGGAAGAGTAAGGATTCCTGCAACTGTAATTCAGGTAAGGATCTTGAGGCGAGCCCCTCCCGGACAGGAGTGAGCCCTAACTCCAACGACAGGTGGATTCTACCATAGAGGTGGAAAAGGAGGAGTCACGGGAAGATGGAGGGAGACGGAGGCAGAGACTGGAGGGAGGAGGCCACAAGCCAAGGGACGCAGGAACCAGAAGGCACAAGGATCTTTTGTCGCCCGGATTTATTTCATGTTTATGGCCTTCGGAGCTTAGAAACAAACTTCTGTCATTTGTCATTCATTACAGCTGTAGGAAACAAATGCTTAGGGGAAAAGGTGTCCTCAGAGAAGTTGTCTAATTAAAGAACCGGACAGACAGGCAGCAAATTAGAACGGTGACAACCACAGTCCCTGAGCACCACTGTGCTGCAGTCTGTCGCCCCTCCCAGCAGGTCCAGAGAGGGAGGCAGAGAGGTTGGTGGCAGGTTCTTCATCCCAGTGGCACCGAGCCAGGAGGAAGTGCCCCGGGGAGGTGGCCTCCGGGATGAGACTGCTGAGTAGGACCAGAACACGCCAGCTGGGATGGCTGAGCTTACTGGATTTGAAGGGTGTCCCCTGCTGGCCTCTTTCAAGCATCGCAGTGAACCCCTTGATGCTGGGTCCTTGCTTGAGAGCTGGGCACTGGAAGACCCTGCACAAGACAGTGTTGGCCTGGGGTTCCTTCCTGGGACCTCTGACACCATAGCCCAAGCTAAGCAGTCCTGTCCTGCGGGGTCACAACAATCCAGATGCGTATCCAGGCGCGGCCACCTCTGCAGCCTCCCAGCCCCTGCAGCCTCTCCAGGTCGTGCTGGGAGACACAGAGCGTCCAGTGTGTAGTGCCTCCTGCATTCACCATGGGCACCTGTGGCCTCATGCCAGCGAGGAACTGTTCCCATCCTCCAAGTCTCTTGTCACCCTCTCCTGTAATACATCTGTTAACTCTCAAGAATCAACCAGAGGGCAATCACTTCAGCAGAGTGCTCCAGAGACAGTGCTGCCATGGCTGAGAAACTTGCCCAGCGAGCCAGCGCCAGATGAGAAACTGCTTCGCCTCAGCAGTTCTGCAAAATTCAGTGCTTGTGCTGGAGATGAGGGACAGGTTTTGGAAAGTTTCTTGCACAATCATCACAAATCACCAGCTGGTCCAAACTGCACTGGAGATCAGAGGATCTGTGACCAGCCCCCTCTCTGGTTTTGGAAAAATCCTTCTAGAATGTGAGTACTACAAAGAAATCAGTGCCAGGTTCTTCTGCACAATACATGGTTTTATTGCGCACTTTGTTTCTGTCTAAAGGAGATTGCTTTCGTTTTTTTAATTTCCTCCAAGGAAAGCTAATTGTCCTCAGTAGAGAAGGATATATTTATATTGTTCATTCATCTAATTGTTCATTCATTCATTCATTCAGCAACTATGTGGCCTAGAGTTGGAGTAACAGGAGACGTTCAGCTACCCCAAGTTTAATCCACATAGCTTGCTGAGGTTGGTCCTGCTGAGTCCCACTTCATAGATAAGAGAGGCTCTCCCAGGTTCCATACCTCTCTCTGGGTCACCCACCAATGACCAGGGGTGGTCATGCTTGGAAAGGGAAGATTGGAACTCTAATCCCAGTCTTGCTTGTTGCTAGCTACACGGCATCAGAACATCATTTAACTCCATTTGCTGTGCCTCAGTTTTCACCTCTGGAAAATGGTCGTGCCTGACATGGAAGTCACTGCCATCATGGCATATAGGGGTTGGAGCAAGGGCTGTTGGAGCTGAATATGACAGAGCAAATCTGAACCAGGTCAAGAGAAGACAGCAGAGGCAAGGCAGGGGCAGAATGGGGAGAGCAAGTGTGCAGGGCCCAGGGAGCTAGTTGGCCTGGGCACAGAGAGGGACTTGGGGCAGACAGGAAGCCTTGCTGGGTCACCATGCCTGATAGTGAATGGGGAAGACAAATAGGAAGCCAGTAGGGACATTTCAGGGGACATACGGAAAGCTCTTGAAAAACATCACACTTTCTGAGGGAACACGACTCAGCCATCCCAAAAGAATGCACTAGGAGCACCTTGGGTGCAGACCCAGGGTCCCTCCAAAGTACATCAGCCAGGACAACAAACTACGGAGAGTACGCGGAGGTGGGAGCCAAACACCTGTGGTCAGGGAGCACACGGCCTCCGTGGCTTTCTCTTCCGTTTAGCACAGAGAACAGAAAGGCTGAGGCTCGGGACGCGAAGCTCAGCGCAGCCCCCCCCCCCCACACACACACCCCCCCCATGCCCAGCCCCCTAACTCCCTGTGGGCAAGCAAACAAACAGCCCATGCACTAATCCTGGGATCATCTGGAAAAGCAGCTTTAGCTGCCTCAGCGGAGCAGCGATCGCGGGCTGTCAAAGGAAGCCTCAGGTGGCGCTGGAGGGATGACTCGTTCAACTCTGAAAAAAAGCAGCAGAATAAATCAAAGGGTAGCGGCCTTTGGCACCTCGGCCACAGGCATTTTCCCGGCGGCGGCTGCCACCTGCTGGTGGCGCCGGGGCACGGCACGCAGGGCGACTCAGTCCGGAGTCTTCTGCCCTTTATTGACATGGCCACCAAAAACGTTTGGTCGTGAATGGCGGGGGGCCTTAGAACAAAGGTCATCGCCGCGGAAAGCAACATCATACACCTGGGGGGGGGGCTCATGCTGACCCGGCGCTGGTGACAGAGCCGTGTCCCACAGGTCACCTCTCACAAAGGTTGGCTTCTCTGCACCCCCGCTGCTCCCAAGAGCATGAAGGAGGAGCTTGAGACACAGCGAGGAGGGTCTGGCAGATTACAGTTTTAAACCCATGTCGCTTTTTCCCTTTGGGTCCATAAAAGTAAATCAAGTTTTCTCATTCGTGGAAGACTTTGTCCCTGTCCAACATCTGACAATGTCTGCAGACAATTTTTGTTGTCTGAATGAGCGGTGGCCCTGTAGCAAGTGCATAGTAGCTAGACGTTGGGCCAGCCACCCATAATGCCGAGGTCAGCCCCACGATACAGAGTCGCACCCAGAATGTCAATAGTGTCCAGGTGGACAGAAGCCTGCAGTCTAACAAACCTCCTCACCTTCCTTTCGAAGCACTGCCCTGGAGGCCAGGGCTCTGCAGCAAGACTGCCTTAGTGCACCCGAAGTTCTTCCTGAGGGAGAAACCGCAGAATGGCCCCAGGGGCCTCCCCCACAAATTCCCTCAAATATCTTACTTGCCCAAAGGGATTTTTGGACCCAACAATTCTACTGCTGCATTCTATGAGCCCTTCAAGAACCCTGCTGGGAAGGGCTAGAAACACAGCTCAGTGGACCAAGAGCCTGCTTAGGCAAGTGCAGAGTCCCCAGGTGCCACACCGGCCCCACCCCTGGGCATGCTGAACTGGCCATCAAGACTGGGCCTGGTGGCACAGGCCTGTAATGCCAGTGCTAGGGAGACTGAAAACAGCAGCATCACTATGAGTCCAAGCTGCATAATGAGACCCTGTACCAAATACATTAAAAAAAAAAAAAAAACACAACTCTCTGGTGTAGATCGGTAGGTAGCAAGGGACAAAGTGGGCTGAACATGGAACACTGCAGCTGGCACCACACTGCTGCTATCAGGGCTGCTCCCAGGAGCTGCATCTTCCTCTCCTCAGCACTCACCTTTGGGAGGCTGCTAACCCTTCGACACCCATGGAGCAGTCGGTTCTAGCCAGGAGAGGAGTAGGGCATGGAGAGGACCTAGGTTCAGGCTGCTTCCATTTCAGTGACAAGCCCATTACCTGCCTGGGAAATGATGTTTGAGAACTGCTGCTTGTTGAAAGAATGAATGAATGAGCAGAAGGGTAAGCCTGGTGAGATTCATTCATTCATTCATTCATTCATTCATTCATTCAAAAATAGTCACTGAGTGTCTCACCATGCTGGGAGATGGAAAGAAGCTGAGTCTATTCTCATGAAGCTTAATTCCCAGTGGAAGGAGACAAATGGTCTACAAACAGATATCACCTCAGGCCTTGGTCGCAGGGCTAGGAATGAAGGAAAGTCTAGCAAGGAGATTGGGACTGACAGAGTAAGCGGCTGTCTACCTTGGCTGCTTGGAAGGGCTTCCCTGGGGCCATGGGGCCTGAACACCAGACGCCTTCTGCTGTGCTGCCTGCGATGAGTGCAAAGGCCCTGAAGCAGGGATGCTCCTGAGGAACTGAGAGGCAGCAGAATGACCAGGTGTAGAGAAGGCCGGCCTCGCCTTCCAGCGTGCGCTCAGGCATGAGCAGACCTCTGCTCCTGAAAGCAGCTCACTGGTGGCAGGGCTGGGAAGCTGTATTTCTACCAGTGCCCTGCTGACAGTGGTGCAGAGCTCCGGGATACTTGTTCCTCCTGCACCAAATCCTGTCTGGATCAACACAGTGAGAGGCTGCCTTGGTCACCTGCCTCCCCGCAGGGCTCCGTGGTTCTACAGCCTGGTGCTTAGTAAGCACTCAGTGAAATATTAATCGCATGAATTCTTCAAAGAAGGATTCTGCGCCAGGCCCTGCCCTCCTTGCTTTAGCCATCCTGCTGTTTGGCTGCAAGCAGACCTCAGCTGGCCAGACCCACCTCCTGCCGGTCCTTTCTTCATCCCTAAGCAAAAAGTCCAGATCTGGGCTATGCTCCTACCCCGGTGCCCTGCGTGTCATCCGGGCCTTCCTTGTGCATCTCGTGGATTCTTGCCCATTCCTCAGACTCTCCATTCACAGCCTCCTGCCCAGCTCCCTGACCACTCCTCTCAGGTTAGCAGCACTCCTCAAGGTAAAGGGATCCTATACCGACCCAGGTCCCCATGCCTGGTTCAGTTGTGTCTTCCTTTTTTAGCCAAAAATCACAGATGGATGGCCCCAGTTTGAACCAGTCAGCAGAGGTCTCTAGTGCAGCTGGTGGGTTTTAAATTTAAATTCATCTAAGATCCCAAGTCAGAGTTGGAGAAATAGAAGAGCCACAAGGCCAGCCAACATTTTGGCCCTAGCCTTCCAAGGTCAGCGAAGACTCAGGACATAGGAGAACCTGTACTGCAACATCATGAAACTCAGGTGAGCTCCAAATTTTCTGAACAAGGAGATTATTAATGGAGCCACAGAGGAAAGAGATTGAAGTTCTATAGTGTGCCTGGGGAGAGTCACATGGAGAGAAAACTTTCTCTCAGGCTCTCACAGAAAGCAAACTGGTCAAGCATTGGCCGTGACTCACCCACATGGATGACACAGACAAAGGATCTACAGAATAATGTACAGGACTACAAGATAAACCCTGAGAGGACTTCACTGACCACATAGGAAATATAAAGTTCATGTGTTGGTATATAAGTCTTTCTCTATCTAGGTCTTAGCCATCCAACAGAAAAGTATAAAAATGAAGTATACATCGTGGGGCCATAATATTAAGCTGAGCTGTAAATGGCTATGGTTGACAATTTCTTTGAATAACTCACTATTGTAGAATGCTGGACTGTGTTGGGTTGTGGTGTCTAGTTCAAGCACCTAAGTTAGTTGAATGACAATCGAGTGCCCACCTTTGACAGGTATAGACAAAGGAAGGGGTGTAGAAAGAAAAAATCATGATGTGTGTGTATAGACAGTACAGTTGGGATAGATAACACTGTGCTCCTACATAATTCTGTGAGTGGCAAGATCTGCACTAATGGTGGTTGGACAGGATATTATGTCGGCTTCTAGTACTACGGTCATCCACTAGGAAAATAATTATTGAATTTTTGATATAATTCAGGTATAAAAAATAAGATAAGTAAGCAGCTACACTCTTAACTCACTGATGAGATATCTGCTAAAATAATATCTGTAAATATAATATTATGTATGCACCTTGTACAATACCAAAACATTATGAAAACAGTTTGTAATGTATTAATTTATCGAATCTGTATTGTTAAGGTGTCTTGAAACTGTCTGATTGACATTTGTAGTTCAATAAAATAAAAAATAAAAAATAAATAAAATAAATTTAAATTTATCACCAAGTGTGGAGGCACACTCTGTAATCCCAGCATTCAGGAGGCTGAGGCAGGAGGACTGCTGTGAGTTCAGAGCCAGCTGAGCACAGGGTGAGACCCTGTTTCAAGCAAAACAAAGCATCAGGCTCACTGCCAATACTCACAACTGAAGGGATTTCACATCGCCTCCCAGCTTCTTGATTCCACTAAAAACTGAGGGACTATCTGGTGTGGTAGTACACACCTGTAGTCCTGGTGTTCTGAGAGGCTGAGGCAGGAGAGTGAAAGTTTGAGTGAGCCTGGGCAACTTGGTGGGTTTCTAAGAGTCTTTCAAAACAAAAACAAAATGATAAAAAGGACTAGGGGTGTAGCTTATTGTGAAGGCCTTGGGGTCAATCCCCAGTACTGTAAAAAAATTTAATTAAATAAAATAAACATCATGGACCTACACCCTGGGCCCACATTCTCATGTGGCCCACACAGGCCGAAGTCAAGGTCTGGACCTTGTGCTCTTACTTCAGTGACTTCTGCAAAAAGCACAGTACCTGGCCCTTAAAAAGCATATTCTTGAACCCAGAGAGGAAAATACATTGGCCCCAAGAACGAAGAGATGCAGGGTTGGTTCTGGCTCAGGTAGACTTGTGTGACCTTGGGGTCTCTCTGGCCCTCAGTGTCCTTGTCTGCTCAATCTAAGTAATGGCAGTCCTGCTTCCCTGCCTTCCATCAAGCCAGAGAGGCTGTGAGGAGCTTCGCGCGTGTCTAGCATACAAAGCTCGGCCAGCGTGAGTCCATACCGCAAGGGACTTAGGAAGTATTTACTTTCTGGGATGTGAGGCAGTGGGAGATGTGTCAGAGGCCTGCTGGGTCCCTGGGGCGCTAGGGGTGGAGGGACTCCCTAGAGTCAAGTGCTAGTGCACCCCCACCTCAGGAATTGGAGCCTGGATTTCCCCTACCTGTCCAGTGAGGATGATCCAAGTCTCATAAGGGTTAATGCATCAAATATGCACATCGAGCCAGGGACGTAGCTCAGCGCCACAGTGCCTGCCTGGCAAGCTCAAGGTCATGAGTTGGTTTCCCAGTACCAAACATATACTCTCTCTCTCTCTCTCTCTCTCTCTCTCTCTCTCTCTCTCTCTCTCTCTCTCTCTCTCTCTCTCTCTCTCTCTCTGTCTCAGGTACATTAACCCTCAGCCACCCTAAGCAGAAGCTGCCATGCAATGTGTACCTGCAGAAGCTGTCAGGGACAGTGGACAGGAAGTGCTTAAAAACTGGCTGGCTCCAAAACTCAGCCACTTTAAGCCCCAAGAAGACTCCGGAGCACAAAGCCACAGCTGTTGCTGAGTGATGTAGTTCAGTGGTAGAGGCCCTGGATTATAATCCTCAATAAAGTGAAAAAAAAAAAGTGTAACGTATAAGGGCCCTTGGTGGGGGCAGTGGGGGAGGGGAAGAGCACACTGGATGGAAAGTTTTCATCTCTCTGGAAAGATCCCAAGAGCCCTGAGGATGGCGCTGACTAAAGTTGTGCAGGACAGCAAAACAGAAAGTGAACAGATGTGGGGAGAAGGGAAGCAGCCCTGTGAGGGAGGAGTTATTTTTACCTCATCCGAATGCAGAAGAGGGACAGTCCTGCCCCAGATACGCCCCAGCACAGCTCACTCAGCTCCACGGATGCACCCCTCCCAGCACAGCTCACTCAAGGGGTGCACCAGGAGTCAGGGGGTCACTCACAGCAAACAGGCAGCCCTGCAGGAGGATCAGCAAGAGGGCAGAGGAGACCTGACAGTGGCTTTCTGCTCACAAAGGTCTGGGTGCCTGAGACAAGCAGCAGGATGATTCTGCCCTGGAGCAACAGGAAGGCCCAACGCAGGGGAGACGGCTCTTTACCTTCATTATGGAAACCAGGAATGAAGCTCGAGAAGGAATGTTCCAGCTTGCACTGTGTTACTCTGCACTTGGTGCAAAATCTTTACAGTCACTGCTAGAGTGTGTGCGCATATGTGTGCACACGCGCATGTGCACTTGTGCCCTCTACAAGGCTGGTAGCCACCTCACACCCAGGGCAGGGAAAGAAGGCCAAATATCTCAGGTATCTGAAAGACAAGCCACTCCTTGCTGTAGGCATCTTGGAAGAGGAGCTGCTCTTGCCTTTCAGCAGCAGCCATCAAAGTTCCAGGGCCCTGCAGGTGTGGAAACGGATACTGCATGCGGCAGGTCTCTACGCTTGATGGTAAGCCCAAATCTGAACAGGTAAGTTCCCTGGCACTCAATATCCGTTTGTCAGCTAGCGTGCACCTCCGTTTCCTGGATGCTTACACATATCCTCTTTTGTCCTCAGGACTCTCCCCCATGAAGTGAGTGGGCCAGGTAAATAACAGCTGATAGTCTCTGACCACCTGATGCCCCCAGGGAGGAAGCTGGAGCATTCAGAGCCCTGCCTGGCCAACAACATCCTTGAGGGCTGCCTTCTCCATTTCAGGACAGAGCGACATCTGGTCCCTAAGTGCACAAGCCCTCCACGTTGGTTTACTTGTCCTTTCTGTTCACGGAGGTCACTTTAAATACTAGTTATGTCCCCCAACGCTGATCGCTTCTTCATGACGACAACACTCAAATCTCTTCCTCCCCCAGCTTTTGAAACGTGCACCATGCTTGTCCTTAAGCGCATGGGACTCGTTGCTCCCAGCTCTACCTTCCCAGCTCTCCCTTCCATTCCCTCATCCTATTTGAGATTTCAAATAGCGTAACAAGACTGAGCTTTTAAAATGAGATTTCTCTTGAGAATGTGGGGTGAGGACTGGATTTGTTGATGCCCCTGACAGCCTCGCTCCACGGAACCTGGGAAACAACAGTAGCCAGGGCCAAATTCCTCGCCACTGCAGTTTCGCCCACTGCGCAGGCGCAGTTCCAGGCCACGCTTACCTTGCACACACACACACACACACACACACACACACACACACACACACACACACACACCCCGCCCTTGGGCGAGTCCACTTTCTTGAGGACAGGGGGATGCCGTTAATCTCCATTATTTCGAAGATAGTCCGACCCAGCTTCTGACCAATAAGAAAACTTCCTTTATCACTCCTTCTGGCTGCACAGGGTTGAACTTCTTTTCCCGAAATGCTCCGAAGGAGCTGGGACGGGAGGTGCCAGTGATGGACAGTTATTAGAGCCACTTATCAAGAAGGATAAAATTGAAGAGCAGATACTGATACGAATTGCTTTGAAAGACAAGGCTTCTGGTCCCGCCCCCCACTACTACTGGATCTCCTAGATTCTGGGGGAGTGGGAGGTATTGGCAGCAGCCAATCGAGGGCCAGCGAGGAGAAAGAGGCGGAGCAGCGGCCAATGGTTGCCCGGATAGCTTAGTTGGCTCAGTGCTTGGGGCCATTGAGGCGCGGGGCTGTTTCTCTTGAACCCTCAAGGCCAGAGCTTAGGCTGAGGGGCTGGGCAGTGAGCAGGAGCTGCGTCGCCTGCTTGCACATTTCCGGGCTGCTTCTAGAGCCTTGAACAGGAGCCCGCCCTATTTTCTAGCGCCCGATGTCCGACCCAGGCCGGACCAGGAGGGCCGGGCCTGGTTGAGCAGCCTCCCCACCGTGCTCACACGCCCTGGTGACTCCCCTTCCCCACTTCCCTGGCCCAGGCCGGACAGACCCGCGAAACTCACGCACCAGCCCCTCCTACAGCCGCGACCTTCCCCGGTTGGAGGTAGTGGTTGGTTACCATGGTGAAGCTGGCGGCCAAATGCATCCTGGCTGGTGAGTCTGAAAACTCGCGCTTGAATACCTCGGTCCCTGGAGTCCCGAGCCTTCATACTTCATGGGGAGCTTTTGTTTAAGCGAACTCTCTACACTCCGTCCCTGTTTCTCTCCCAAAGGCTAGCTGCTGCGATTACCCATGTAATAAATACTAGCACCTGCCCTGTCTTACTCTGAGACCCCCAGCTTGAGCTCTATTGACAAGGAGGAGCAGATTTGTTTAACAATCAGGCTGAGCGAACCCTAAGTGCTAAATCATTTGCGGTGCCCCCAAATTAAGCATTGTTGACTTTGGTAGTCTTCACTCAGAAGATTTATTTCTGGCCCAATTCTTCTGATAAGAGAGACAAGAGATTTTGTTGCGGCATCCATTTGCTGTCTTTGAGGTCGACTGTTACCGTTCTGCCCCGACTCAGGAGAACATAAACTTGGAGGCGCCTCAAAGTGAGGCGTCTGTTTTGTTGCCTGCCGTCCCAAGCACACACCACAGTGCCTGGAACATAGCAGCTACTCAGGAAATACTGACAGAATGAAAGAATGCGTGGTTCCCAGGGTCCACCCCAACGAAGATCACACACAGGAGTTAGAGCCCCAGGTCAGCTCAACTCCAAATCCATTCCCTGGTGTTACTGTCGAAATCTGTGACTTCTGCAGGCTTTTCCTGGCCAACTCGGGAAAGAACTGATGAGAAATTACCTACAGAAAAAAAAAATTCCTTTATATTCTTCTCTTCCAGACTGATGATAATTGATAGTTTTTCTGTTTTTTGTTTTTGTTTTTTTTGGTTTTTTTTTTTTGTACTGAGAATTAAACCCAGGGCTTTCACACTGAGGTACATCCCTTTTTAAATTTTGGGACAGCATCTCACTAAGTTGTCTGTGCTGAGCTTGAACTTGCAATCCTTGTGCCTCAGGCTTCTAGAGCGCTGGATTTACAGGTGTGCACACCCCCTCCCCCCGCTTGATGATAGCGTTTTTATTTTTACTTTTTGATTTCTCTCCACATGGTGCCTTTATTTATGATTTTTATTTCATTTTGTCATCGTGAGGCGGGGTCTCGCTATGCAGTTCTGGCTGACCTTGAGTTCACTTTGTAACCCATGCTGGCCCCGAACTTACAGTGATCCTCTGGCCTCAGCCTCCCCAGGGCTGGGATTACAGGTGTGAACCACCATGCCTGGCTGCGGATAGTGTTTTTAATGACTTTTCTATTCAAAAAGAAAAGGTCTCGCCTGACAGTAGTAGCACTGATCATACTGGAGCAAAAGATATTAATGGTTCTCGGGAGACTCTCTAGTTTCCAGAGCGCCAGGGGAGGCAGTGTTGTGTAACAGAAATAATTCTGGCTGTTCTTCTGACTGACTGTGTTATCCTGGACAAAGCATTTCTTTGAGCCTCAGCTTCCTCGCCAGCTGAGGTGGGAACATTTTCATTTTCTAAAGTGAGATTTCTTTTAAAAATGAACTTCTGTCTCTGACTGTTCTTCCTCCTAGCTCCTTTTGAATTCAGCTTCCTGAGCACCTTCTGTGTGCTGGCCGGGTGCTAGTCCTCAGCGCTGCTCCCCTGAGCCCTCAGAACATCGCTATGGGGTGGGTTGGACTTGCTGTCATGCTGAGGAACAGATGATACAGGCGAGGTGCAGAGGGGTGAGGATGCTTGCCCGTGGTCACGCCAAGCTGTGGGATCCAGAACCAGGACTCTGTTCTTAGCCCAGGCCGTCCTGTCTTCAAACCTTGCTCCTTTCTGCCCTTCTTTACCCCTGTTCTCCCCAAACTTGTTTCTCCTGATTCCAGCATCTGCCTGAGCCAGTGGCTTTGCAGCCTCCTGTCAAGGTCTCCAGGGCATCTCCTTCCGGAACTTTCCAGGGATCAGAGGCCTCTACTGCAGACTGGCCTTAGCACCCCTCCCAGCTCTTATCCCCCTCCACACACACACCCCTCAGGAGCTGTTCTAATTCAGCGCTGTAGGCACACACCTCTTCTCTCATGCAGCTACTCATCAGGGCCCTGATGTTCCAGGCGATAGTCCCTCAGCAGATACTTACTGAGCATCTACTGTTGATCAATCACCACACAAGGTGCCATATAGCTCACGGATGGATCAGGGCAGCTCCGGGAAGAACTAAGCCGTGCGTGACTCATTATAACTGGTCGGTTAAGCCAGTGCCACAACCACAAATTGATTCCCCTTTGTGTGTCTGACTCTGGAAAAATATCGAGACCCAGCTACTGTGTGTTTTGGTTCAGATGAGAAAGCCGTGCGTGATGTTTGTCTGTAATTGATTTATCTTAAAAACACTTATCGAATCCTTACTGTGTGCCAGTCACTGTGCATATTAACTTATTAAATCCTGTAACAGTTCTATGAGGTAGGTGCTGCTCATAACCCAGTTTACTGATGTGGCAACTAAAGAACAGAGGTGGAGGAGCTGACCTAATGACATGCAGCTGGGAAGTGCAGGCGCTAGCGCCTGGCTGGTGGGTCCATGCCCTTAACTACTGTGTTGTGCTGCCTCTCTGTGTGTATGGAGTGACAGTCATGCCTCTATGGGTCACAGTGCCAGTGTCAGGTTTCCTGCCACCAGCAGAGACCCATGCAGCCTCCTGGGCAAGGCCAACAAGGTAGCACTCCCCTCCCAGGCTGCGTAGGAAGGAACTAATTGAGCTTTGCTTGGAGAGAACCGGATTTTGGTTTGGGTTGGAACACAGCGGCTGCAAGTCTGTGGGGTATGGAAGGACTGGAGAAGAAGGATACAGAGCCCAGATTCTGTGTACGGGGCAGGTGGAGAGAATGGGCAGGAGTCAGCAAAGAGTGGAGAGAAATCAGCTCTGTGATGTATACCACCCGCCTGTGTGCTGCAGGGGTGGGGTAGCACTGGGAGCCTGGGAAGGCAAGAAGGCCTCTGGGGAAGCGTTTTCAGTCAAGGCCTGGTCAAGAATCCAAAATATATTCAGCCATGCAGCAGGGCCATTTTAATGACGTCACTGTCTTCTCAGGTGTCAGGGCCAGAACAGGCCAGAGGCACACCAGAGAGCTGGGGCTGTCAGAAGCCTGGAAGATCCCCAGAGGGGCGCTGTGCCCCAGAGGTTGAGCCGTGGGCCATGAGCCCACCATGTGCTGCAGGTCACTCTGGGCCTTTGGAGGCTCTGTACTTTTGAGACCTCTGTGGGCCCCAGGTCTTGCCTCAGCAGGGTCCAGGTGAAAAACAGGAATTATAGGAGGGGAGGGTTTCCCTGTGCTCAGAGGACCTTAGATATGGAAGGGCTGTTGTTAGGTATTGAAGGGCTCAAGAAGAGAAGCAGACAGGAGCGTGGAGAGAGCACGGGAGTGGCTGTAAGAAGGAGATTGGTCTCCAGGAGGAGGGTGCGCGGGAGGTGGGCACCGCCCAGGGCCTTAGGAAGATTGGGACAGTGCGGAATCTGCACCAGGGTGCTATGGGGAGAGGAGAAAGGGAAATGCGTGTGTGCGGTGAGGACTCGGTGAGGTATGGGTCTGTGTTTCAGGCCCAAGTCTACCCCATTTCTACCTGCACAGACTGACACAGAGAAAACATTGCAGATGTGGACACCACACAGTGAGGACCGTGGTGTGAGCAGGAGTGAACTAGGTGGCGGGACTTCTTGGGGACAGCATGGTGCGAGGTAGCTGTGGACACAGATGGGATGGAGACCATCACCCTGTGGGTAGCCAAAAAGTCAGATGGCCCAGGAGGGATCCTGGTCTGCATTGAGTTGGGAAAATAAGGGCAACTGAGGCAGAGAAGCCAGGAGCAGGCCCTTAGGAGGTGCTACATCCCAGGGATGGGCAGGGCAGGGCAGGGGCTGGAGACCGGCCAGTTCAGGATCAGAAACATCAGGGTGAGGCTTGAGGAGAGACCACTGGGTGCGGTGGTGGTTACGGGGTCACAGGGCAGCCTTGTGCTGAACCCCTGCAGTCCTGAGCCAGCAGCGCCCTCCGCCTGCACCCCTAGGCTCCGCCCTCACCCTGGGCGGGAAGCCACCCTGCCGTGACCTGGCTGCCTCTTCGTTTCCTGATGCTCCCTCCAACGCTGTGGTTCTCAGCTTGTGCTATTTGAATTTGCACTTGTCATCTTGTTGCTCTGCAAATGTGTTTATCAGTTCTGTCGCCTCCCTGGGCTCGGCTGCCTCCCCAGAGCCCACACAGGAGCTTTGCTGGAAGTGTTGGTGACTGACTGACAGGCGGGCGGGAGATTCATGGCATTAGCCAGAACCGAGCTGTGGGGAGTGTCACAAGCAAGGAAAGCAAATTTCCAGTTGGGTTCGGGAGCAGAGCTGGATTGGGAGGATGAGAACAGTTCAGGCACAAAAGAGGGAG
This sequence comes from Ctenomys sociabilis, assembly GCA_004027165.1. Lineage (NCBI taxonomy): Eukaryota > Metazoa > Chordata > Mammalia > Rodentia > Ctenomyidae > Ctenomys > Ctenomys sociabilis. Next base: position 21,701 of record PVKA01019009.1, on the reverse strand, counting down.
GCCATGTGCTCGGGGACAGGGGTCCCCAGTGATGGGTGATCCAGGCCCAGTGCCCTCGTGTCCTGGAGGGCCACAGCAATGAAGGCCTGAAATGCGTCTGACGCAGTCCCTTTAGCAGAAGGAGAAGGCTGAGCTGGTGCAGAGAGCGTGATGTTGGAGTCGTAGGCCCAGGAGTGGCTTCTGAGGGCCTCGGTCTCTCCCGCTGCCGCTGAGGAAGGAGGGGGCGTAGCATGGGAAGGAATGAATGAGAGTGTGACTGGGTTCACAAGGGAGTGCATCACGTGTCAGCTCGCTTCTAAGCCGTGGTGGCAGCCGGCAGAGCGAGTCTTGAACAGCGCACTCCACCCTGGAGGAGTTCACGGCAGTGCCCTGCCACTTGCCGTCAAGTAGTCTTGTCACAAGAGAAAATTACAGGTGGGAAAAGTCAAAACTGGAAATGAACAGAGTGGCAGACTGTTGAGAAGCCAAACAGGGAGAAGTGTGGAAGCAGCTGCGAAGTGGCGAGCGAAGGTGCGGAGACCAGGCCTGCTGACGAGAGCCAGCCGGCCATGTCACCAGGATTGGGATGGGGAGGTCAGAGGCACTGCTCAGTGGGGGGCGGGAGAAGGGCATGGGAGCCACTGTGAGAGTTTGATGGGAGGTGGGCCCTGACATGAGGACAGCTGACATCCTACGACACTGGGCAGGACCATCTGCAGAAAAGTGGGGAGGGTCGAGATCAGTTACTAGCGAGCCCCCAAGGACTTCTGCCATCCTTGACAGCACCAGAGGGCCCTGGGGCGACCAGCTCCTGACAGTCTGGCAGCTGCTCCGAGGTCCTCGCCCTTGGGGTGGCTGCTAGCTGAGGACAGCCAGGCAATGGGCCCAGCAGGGGCATGGCGGGCTAGAGCAGGTGATTGTGCCACAGTTAGCTTGCAGAGGGGCCCTTGGAAGGTGGACCCCAGCGGCACAAATAGGTACCCTAATAGTGGTGGAGGATGTCACCAGGGAATGGATTTCAGGAATGACGAGTGTGGTATCTGACTTCTGTGTCCCATAAATGTGGACAAGCAGTAACCAAGTAGCAACTCTACAGGCAAGTCAGTTCCACCAGAGGGACCCTGTCACTCGTCTTTTCTGCTAAACCTTCTGGTAAACCCAAGCTTGCAAGGGACAGGGTTTCCCATGGGTGTGTCTCACTAGAAGTGTTGCCTCTTTTGCCAAGGCTCCATCCAGACTCCACCTTCACCTCCTTCACCTTCTGGTTCATCCTTTCCAACAAAAGAAGTACTTGTCAGATAGGAGTGTTGCCTGTGACATCTATGGGTCCTGTGTTGGCCTGGGAAATGCCTGGAAGCTTTTGGTTTATAGAGCAAGGAGGTCTGGGAGGGACTGAGGTAGTGACTTTCCTCTGCCCTGTCCCCAGGCGACCCAGCTGTGGGCAAGACTGCCCTGGCACAGATCTTTCGCAGCGACGGAGCCCACTTCCAGAAGAACTACACCCTGGTGAGTCGGGGGGGTGGCCTGGTCTAGGCACAGCTCAAAGAGATGTGATCATTGACCCCGAGGGAGTAATTTGGCAGAGCCCCTGGCAGCAGCCCCTAGAGGCTGTGTAGAGATCAGGTTCTGCCCCTGTGCTCAGAGGTGACCACAGGCTCAGTCCCTCTGATTGCTGCAAACAGCAGCTGCCCCAGGGCAGTGAAGTGAGAGGGTTAGGGAGCCTCTACCTTCTGCAGGCCAAGCAGACAGCCAGGAGCGGCCCCCTAGGAGAGGAGTCTCCTCATGATGCTTGTGCTCTTCTGTTGCTTGGCAGACAACAGGAGTGGATTTGGTGGTGAAGACAGTGCCGGTTCCTGACACAGGCGACAGTGTGGTGAGTGGCATCGCTGACCCAGGAGCACCTGGGGCAACTCCAGAGCATCCAGGGCCTCCTTCCTGGGAGGCAGATTGGTGGTAGGAGAATCAAGGCCCAGATTTTGCTGTTCATGGGAGTGGACAAACCCAGAAAGCCCTCGAGGGGGCTCTGACAGGGCAGGAGGGGGCAGGCTGTGGACCTGCAGAGGAACTGTGGTGTAGTACCCAGGTTGTTAACCCAGGTCCCTCTGTGGGAAACCCAGAGCTCGTGGAATGGAATTGCAGGTGGTTAGTTAGATATGTGTCCCTGCTTGCTGAGAGGGTTTGTAGCTTCTTCCAAATGCTGAAGAAGGCCCATGAACAAAGAGAGAGTGAATGGGAGGAAAAGGTACAGGCAGGAAAGGAAAGAAGTTCTTAGCACCCTGATGCAGCGAGAGAGGCCAGGACAAGTGCACGGGTGGCCCAGCCTGGAGGACAGGTGTCGGGGCTGATGTTGTGACAGCAGGCACCAGGGGTCAGGCCACCCTGCTGGGAGGGGCAGAGGGACCTGCAGAGAGGCTTCCAAGGGCAGCTTGGAAGGGGCTCCCACACAGGGGGGACGGCTGGAAGGAGCATCTGGTGCCCGCGTCTGAGCTGTCCCCATACGATGACAGACTGTCCTAGTTTCCGTGCCTGCCCAGGCCTAGTCAGTGACCTCCTTTAAAAAGAATTGTTTTAAGATTTGAAAATCAATTTGGTTAACAAAGTGCAGAATGACCTTTTGGAAACGGGAGCATTGTCAGCCCGTCTTGCATTCTGTTCTGCCAGGTGGGCAGGCAGCCTGTTCCTGGTGGTTTTGCACTCGGGGTTGGGAGAGGCAAGGCCGCACAGTGCGTGGTGGCTGTGGGCCTCTGGACGTGCCTGGGCAAAGACAGGATGTGTAAGAAAACATGTGGGCACCCGTGTCACCACTGAGCCACGTTCACAGTGGGCTAAACGTGCTGGGCGACCCACAGCCAGTGGTCTCCCTGGTGTAAGCTTCCCTGGGACATGCTTCTCTGGTTGCAGGAGCTCTTCATTTTTGACTCGGCCGGCAAGGAGCTGTTTTCTGAAATGCTGGATAAATTGGCAAGTACAAGAGCTCTTTTGCCTGACTGGCTGCCTCTACCCCACCTCCTGCCCCACCCCATCCCCTTAGGTGCACCCGTAGAGTTGTCACCACACTATAGCCTTCGAGAGAAGCATATCCAATAAGGAACATCCCTCACGCCTGCTCCTGGATGGCTAGATCCCGAATGTGCTGAAGCTGCATGGCCGTGTCCCTTGTGCCCCCCAAGGACTCCATCTTCCAACACCCCCTTTCAGCCTCCCAGGACAACCATGGGGGGCCCTGAGATGAGACTAACCTTCTGCCCTACCCTCAACCGTGGGGATGGTTGCTCCTCTAGGAAGTGCCCCTTCTGTTGCCCTCGGCTCCCGATACCTATATCCAGGGCCACCTTGCTGTCTCATCAGAACCCAAAACGCTGTCCCTTGCAAGGTGACAGTCTCTGTAACCTGGGTCCAGGAGCTCACCTGAAGGCCTGAGCCCTCCAGAGCCCCCCCCTGCCTTCCCCAGAACAGCCACATTTTGAGGGAGACTGCTCTCTGCCCCTTTTCTCTAAGAGAAGTTGAGCTAATGACGGTGGCTTCACCCTGGGCTGGCTCATGCAGCAACTCGCGGTGCTCACCAGTACCCACAGAGTGCATGGCCTGGTGCTGGGGGCTGCCGTGCCTAGCAGGAGGAAGGCAGGTGCGAAGGCTCACAGGGAGACCCTCCCCCAGCCGGCCTGACCCGGCCTTGCCCACCTGGCCTCAGCTTGAGCCCTGGGGCTGTGTCTCACCTCCACAAAGGCCTGGAGGAGGGAAGGTTTCTTAAATTCGGGTAACACCAAGGTATCTCCTGATGCCTGCTGGGAAAGTGTGTTTTGTTTCTGGGGAATGCTCATGAGTCAGCCTAGAAGGAATTGTGGGTGTCTTAATTCAGCTCATGCTCTGTACCTTGGGTGCCTCCAGGAACCAGTGTAGCCTGGGAGGTGGGGAGAGGGCCTTCAGAGCCAATCCCGGGCTGGCCCTCCAAGGACAACAGGTGGAGAAAGGATTCTACCCCCTGCCCACCCCGACGCAAGCCAGGACCACCCCATCTCCTCAGGGAAGGACATCCCAGGACTCTTGAGAAGCCCCTGTCAGCCTTTGAAAGTGAGCCCTGGCCCCTAACTGGGACACTGAGCCCGGTCTGGTGGGTGCAGTATGTATTGGGGCTGGTGAGCAGCAGTGGCCTCTGCATCCTGCAGAGCCAGCCCTGACAGGAAGACGCATGTAGATGCATTCTCAGGCCCAGGACAGCATGCAGGGGACGCTGGACAGGGGCTGGCAAGAGCCAAGCTCCGGGCTGAGTGGAGGCTCAGGCCCATCCTGCCTCCTCCGTCCCTGAAGCGTCAGGACCTGGGCAGGCCAGGTGGCCTCCCTGTACTTGGTTCCTCCAGTACAAAGTAGGATCTTGCAGACTGAGCCCACATGTTGGCAAGTTTCACAATGGCCCAGCAGAGCCTGCCCCACCTCTGAGGGCTGCAGCCCGTCCCCACAGGGAACGCCCCTCCGTTGATTCCTGTGGAGGAGCCCAGTGCCTCTGTGGGTGTGCCTGTTTCCTGGCACACAGCCCCTTGCCCCTTCCTCAAATCCCTTAGCAGAAAGTCACGTTGTGCCCCAGCCTAAGAACCACCTTCATATTACTGACATGTGCTCTTCCTGGCCCTTGAGCAGTGGGAGAGTCCCAATGTCCTGTGTCTCGTCTACGACGTAACCAGTGAGCAGTCCTTTAGCAACTGCGGCAAGTGGCTGGAGAAGGCCCGGGCACAGGTCCCAGGCACCACTCTCCCAGGTAGGAGCTGCCACATTGCAGTTCCAGCAGCCCCACTGTCCTTCAGCTCCAGAGGGGGAGGTCCCAGCAGAGGTCACCATGGGGGCAAAGCAGGGTGCTAAAGCTCTGACTCCAGTGGCCAGGGGTGTGCCCTGGCTCTGCCCTTAAGTCTGTAAGTACAGCAGGGTCGATGGCCACCCACCTGGCAGAGCCATGGTGAGACTCAATGTCATGGAGGAAGGTGCCTTAATACGAATTGATATTTTCAGAAAGCCAGCCCCAGGGAGGCGTCCTCATTTTCTCCTGTGTGCAAGGCACGCGTTGCATTCAAGTCCTGTTGTCACTTCTGAATACTTTAAATCGGTTTGTTTCTCATCCCTATGCGAGATCAACAAATTCTGCTCATTACAGACCAGGGAAAGCGATCTCCAGAGACAGGCTCAGAAATTAGCTGTAGCCGATGCAGCTGGAAGCAGAACTAAATTATCTCCGAATCCCTGACTCTGAGCCCAGGCCTGAGATTAGTATTAATGACCATTTTTAAAGTTTATGCCATGTGCTAGGAATTAGCACAAATGGGCACCGAAATCGGCTCTTGCCTGCACCACACTTGTGGGGGCAGGGCACAGCTACATGCAAAGCCTAGAAAAATGTGCCAGGCATCAGCTTGTGTTCAAGGCCAAGACCTCTGGTCCTCCTGATGCCCTGGGGACCAGCGCAAGACCCCTAGCCTTCCTACCCCTCACAGGCAGTGTCTCAGACTGGGTCCAGCAGCTCTTGGAACAGCCTGCCGCCTCCCCAGCTGACCTCCCGGCCCACCGTGTTAAATATGATGTTCTGCTTGTTTTCTTTTGAGTAGGTGTTTTAGTGGGAAATAAGACCGATCTGGCCAGCAGACGAGCAGTGGACCCAGCGCAGGCCCAGGCATGGGCTCTGGGCCAAGGCCTCGAGTGCTTTGAGACATCCGTGGTGAGTATACCTCCATGGGCCCCCAAGACCAGGGTGGTCTCTGCCAGGAGTGGCTGAGCCCTGAGGCCATCTCTGCAGAGTCCTGCTGGTGGCTGGTGTTCGTGTCTGCACGTCAGCACTAATGAGGCACTTCAGTTTCCCTGACACAGGCATGAGACGGCATGCGTGACTGTGTCACAGGTTCATGATTTGATTGGACCTTCACAGTAGGTCCCGTGGACCAGGAGTTGCTCCCTGTCTGGTTCCTAGTTCAGGACTGAGCAGGTGAAACAACTGCCTGAGGGCACATGACTAGTAAAGAGCCAGGGCCAGGGCCAGGACCTCCAGCTTCTCGCGCCCATCAGTGCCTCTTGTAGCTTCACCCGGGTGACTCCAGGTTACAGAGGGTCTGCTCGTGGAGTAGGCAAATCAGGAGCACCCTGCCCTCAGCCTCTTTGGCTGAGCTGAGGTGTTGCGCCCTGGGGAACCCCTTCACACACCCACTCCAGTGTGATCAGGAACAGGGAAACAGGCATTTCAGAGCTCACAGTGACCCTCACCATAGGCCCCAGGGGCTTCTACCGGGCCCCCGGCTGTGGCTGTGGTGGAGATCTCATTGCAGGCCCTCTGGACCTGACTGTTCAGCTCTCCTGAAGCCAGTGGGCTCGTGCATACCCTGGGCTGTTGCCCCTTCTGCTTAGGCCGCTCCAGCAGCAGGCTGAAGCTGCTGCTGTCCAGTTGCCGGATGGATGTCAGCTCTGAGTCCATGGCGTGGCCCGCTGCCTGGGTGTGGAAGGCTTAGGTGCTCTGACCCTGCTGGTGAGGCACCGGGCCAGCTGTGCCCCTTGGCTTGGTATTTAAACCACTGAAGCCTGGGGCTCCTCACCTGTACATGGGAATATAACATATGGCCCTCACTGGGTGAGAAGTGGGAGGACGAGGCGTGACGGTGGGGTGAAACATGAGCGCGAAGTCTAGTGCAGAGTAATGGTGGCAAACGTTAGCTTTTGAAAGCATAAATGTTCCCTCCGTATCTTCTTTTACTGTTATTACTCACTAAATCCTTGAATTCATAGCTTGCACACAGACGAATGTCATCCTTGCCTCTGGTCCAATTATCACAAACTAAATTAATGAAGTTCAGATTAGAGAACCTGAGTCTGTGGCATGCTGTGCAGGGACACCTCATCTCCACGTAGCAAGCCTTGAGTGGAGCCGGGAGCCATTGCCCACACCACGCCACACCACGCCATGCCACCCCGTCCCCTCTTCCTCCACTCACATGGCTGACACTGTCCCATATTTCCCAGAACTCAAAAGTTAAAACCCACCCCAACACATCAGTCACCAAAGGCCATGGGCCACAAGTTTAAACTCCATTCAGGTGTTGCAGCGGGTAGGCATAAATTATGCTTGAAGAGGCTGCAGCGAAGCGCTTGGTATTAACTGTGCAAGTTAACTAGTCCCCCCTGAGTTGATGCTAACAGAAGCTCTACTGGCAGCTCGGGTAAGAAAGCTGTAATTAAAAAGGAAATATAACCAAATGCTGTTTGAGATGCAGCCAAGTCTTGACGCCGAGCCCATCTCCTCTCTCCCTAAGTACAGCAGCAATCCTCTGGCTGACCCAGAAGCACAGCCTTCAGGGCTCTTTGACTTTCTGACGCCCCTGGATATTTGAAATTCTCAGGCCCAAAAGCAAAAGGGTTTCTATCATCAGGAATCACAAATTATAATAATACATAAGCATCAGTAACAAAATACCCATTGTTCACCACTGGAAAACAACAGTAAATGTAAACAAGTTCAAGATCAATCTGTTGGGGTGGCTGCCCAGACAGTAGCCAGAAGAGAGAACACAGTGAGGGCCTACTGTGTGCTGGGCCTTTTGCATGTTACCCATTGATGCTTCATAGTAGACCAAGGAGACAGCTATTCCTAGCCCTGATATATACCTGAGAAACAGATTAGAAAGGCCGGGTAGCTCTTCCCCAGTTGCACAGCTGAGCAGGAGGAGAACCAGGGCCAGGACCGCACCTGGCCAGCTGGAATGCTCAGGCCTCCTGAAAGGAGTCTGCACTCTGCCCTCTCGCAGAACACATGGTGGAAAGCTTGGGGATAGTTCTAAGCCACACTGAGCAGACGTGCTCTAGGAGTTGGGGGTGTAGCTCAATGGTGCAGTGCCTGGCTGGCAAACGTGAGATCCTGAGTTCAGTTCCCAGTATCCCCCCTAAGAAAAGCAGATCTATCAGTGTCCAAACTGTGTAAACAAGATTATGATTAGTCATTTGACCAAAGGATTCCTGCCTCTGGGAGCCCTGTTGGTGCTTGGGTTCAGCTGGTTGTTGAGGCTCACAACCCTGCCGCTCTTGATTTGTATGCTGGGTTCTCCCAGGATCATGCTTTGGGGAGCTTTCTGATTCTTTATGCATGGCTCTGCTGACCTTACTCTCTTCTTATGTGGGACTTAACCGTACCAGAAAGGGATGGGCCGTGGTATGAGTTGACATTGGCGTTGCATGGCAGGAGATGCTTCGCACTCCCTGAGGCGTCACGCTCGCCTCTTGCCCACCTGGAGGCTGCAGCGTTGAGGCTGTGAGGTTGTGAGCTCGCACAGGTGCTCGTCCCAGCCCACCTGCCCCCTCCCTCGGCCCACTCCTCACACTGCCACCTGTTTCCTTGCTCACGGTGTCCCTTGCTACAAAGTCCAGGTTGCTTTCTCCAGGGCCTGGTCCCCTCTGTGCATGACAAGCTGCACGAGGAAAGCCTGCTTCTCAATCTGAGGATCTGGAGCACCAACCAGCTGGGCCGCTGCACCCGGGGCCCCGTCCACTCATCTGGAAAATGCAGTCACCATGCGTGACGACTTGGGTGACATTCTTCACATGAAGCTTCACCCGTGCTGTTAGGGATACTTCACTGCTTCCAGTTGAGGTGGTGCTTCTGCCAGCTAGCTGCCAGAGAGCTTTCTGAAACAGATTCGCATACATTCACAGTTTCAGCCGTTACCTGCAGTAGAGTGTGTTTGTTCTTTTGCCAGCTTGTTTCTTAAAACTTAAAAGCAAATGGGTGTGCACACACAAGCCAGAAAACAGTGATGGGGACATTGAGGGCCTCCATGGAGGTCTGCCGTTTCCCAGCCCTTAGCTGTGCTCTAGGATGGTGATGACGAAGCTGTGGCACGCATGACACACTGAGCAGTAGCACTGAGAGCTCTACGAGGTTCACCATGCCACTCTAGCACAAGTTCTGTAACTTCTCTGATCCCTTTCACACCAGAGAAGTGTCCTTTGGAACCTGAAGTTATGAAAATACTCCTGTCAAGCATGGTGGCACACACCTGTAGTCCCAGCTACTTTGGAGGCTGAGGCAGGAGGATTGCAAGTTGGAGGGCCAGCCTGGGCCATTTGGCAAGACCTTGCCTCAGAAAATAAAAGAGTAGGGATATTTCTCAGTGGTAAAGTGCCCCTGGGCTTAGCCCCCAGTATTGCAAAAAAGAGAAACCACCTTATTCCAGGTACTGCAATACCCAGGCCTAGGCGGTGGTGAGAACTGGTTTGATGAGAAGCCTCACCTCTGGCAGGCCATGGGGGACAGGGAGGCAGCAGTGGATGGTGCTGGGTAGCAGTTGAGTCCTCTGTGGCCCACTGTGTGTACTTGCCAGGTGTCTCTGTGGGCGCATTAGTCCTGTGACCCTCCTGAGCTCCTAGCAGAGCTCCTCTAAGGCAGCCTCCAGGCAGCTGTCCCTTCCCACAGGCCCTCAGGAAGTGGGCCTGTGTTCTGGAAGCTTCTTGGGCCCCTCTGATACCTGCAGCCCTGCCCTTCCTTTGAGGCTCTCTCTTATAGCACAAGGCAGCTCTCTCTGCTGTTGGCATTGACCTAGGGGGCCTTGTTTTAACATTTGGCCAGCATGGCTGAAAGGACAAGCACTGTGGGAACAGCTCTTGCTCAGAGCCAGCTCCAGCCGATTGCATTTGCACCAGCTGAGGCTGGCTGCGAGTTCCCTTAATCTCTGTGTCTGTTTCCTTCTCTAAAGCTGGCAGTGTGAAAGCAGCCCCCTCCCTTGGTGTCAAGGTGAACCAAGCTGGGTGGGCAGTTCCTGTGAGAGGAAAACCTGAAGGGAATGCTGGCTGCCTGGGCTGGAGAGGTAAGGCGGCCACCTCTGACTGTGTCCACAGAAGGAGCTGGAGAACTGCGAGGCCCCCTTCCGCTGCCTGGCCACACAGTTCCTGCACCTGTACCGGGAGAAAGTAGAGCTGTTCCAGGGCCTGGTGTGACAGCCCTGGCTTGTTCTGCAGGATGGCATGGTGCGCTCAAGCATGACGGGGCTCCATCTCCCTCCTGGAAGGAAGGCAGGAAGATGGAGCTGCCTCTGCCCTTCAGTGTATCACGACAGCTTTAAATAAAAGCAGCCGCCACGGCGGCAGCTCTTTTTGCTCTTGCCCAGGCAACCCTGGTTCCATTTCTCATTCTGGCTGTGGTTGCAGAGTGGCCCTGTCTGGGGATGGGGGGGTTGAGGTAAGGGCTCTGCTTGCAAGAGCCACTCCCCTGGCTGCCTCCGGGCAGGGCTGTCTTTTTTTCAACCAGTTCCTGCCTCTCCAAGTGCCTCAGTTTCCCTGGCCACACAGAATCCCCTGCCATCTTCTGTGATGCAAGGCTGCCTGCTCTGCAGTCATCTCAGCAAGCCAGCCAGTGGTTTTCACTCTGACCAAGCTGGACCGTTGTCCGTCCCATCCTAAAACACCACTTTGATTGTTCCCCTTCCCTGGTTAGAGACCCACGATAGTCCTTGCTGCCATGCTCTCAGTGCTGCAAGCCAGAGCCCCAGCCAGGGGCTTCTGGGACTGTCACCCACCCCTACGGGCCTGTAGTCCCCAGCCAGGACGCCAGGGTGCCCTGTCTTACTCGTCAGCCACAGGGGTCTGCCTTACAGGAGGGGGGTCATTGTGCCAAGAGCCCTAGTTCTGGGGTGGACAGGCCCCATCTGTCCTGGTGATGGTAGCAGCAGAGGCACCACTCTGCTGTGTATGCCCTGCCATGTCTGTGAGCAAAGCAGGTGACATATCTTAACTAATTTTGGTCCCTACAACTGAGTCTGCTAACAAATGCAGGCCACAGATTTAGTGCTAAGGAAACCACTTCCTGGGGGTCACAAGTTGGGGATTGCCAGGCCCCTTCCTTGTGGCTGCTGGGAAGGCCCACCCTGCCCCCCTTCCACCCTCCTATTTCTGTCAGAAGACTGTAGTGGCGCAGTTGGTAAGAGGATGCCCTCCCTGTCCGAAAGTCTTCTTCCCTAGAACCACATGAAGGAGCCCCCGGGGCCTCCTCCAATGGAGAACACTGCTAAGAAGAGATGTTGCCACCTTACTGCCCAGCAGAATGCCGGCTGAGCTTCAGGAGTCCATGCCAGCTGGAGGCATGGGTCATAGGTGCCTCTCTCCAGGGGTTAGGTGCATAGGGTCTGAGAGAGGCCGGCCCCAGCAGCAAGGAAGATGGACTTCGTGGGAAGAACAGGTGGCATGCAGAGGGACCTGACAGATCCACGTGGAGAGGAGTCCTGTGACTGGCCAGCCCAGCACTGTGCAGAGAACTGATTCTCCCTGGAAAGGGCAGAGGCTGGCAGCTGGCAGAGCTGTGGAGGGAGACAGCTGTCCCCTCATGAGAAGGCCCCAGCCAGAGACAGGTTAGATCAGCCTGTTAGATCAGAAGGGAGGTTCAGCGGAGCACAGTGGCATAGGATGGCTTAGCTCTAGGGCCCACGAGGTAAAGCGGCCAAACAAGGAAGTAATGGTCAAGATGACTCCAGACAGTGCAGGCAACAGAATTGGTTTCGTTTTGGAGCTGAATATTCCCCTTGCCTCCCATCCTGCAAAATTTTGTTTCCAGTCAGAGGTAGGGCTTTTGGAAAGTTAATAGATCGGGGAGATATGCCCAGGGGTGAGTTCACCTATTTGTGGGTTCCTGTAGTAGTGGGTTCATCTAGTGGCGGGTTCATCTGTTGATCAGTGTGCTATTAGGAAGTGAGGCCTGGTGGGAGAGGCAGGACGCTGGAGGGCGTGGCAGAGTTTCCTCCCAGCATCTGTCTGCTTCCTGCAAGCCCTTCTGCCATGCTCTTCCTGCCTTGAGGCAGTCTGACTGTGGACTGAATCCTCTAAACACCAGGAGCTAAAATAGAGCTCACCTTTGGATTGTGGGTATCAGGTATTTTTGTCCTAATGACAAGATAGTGACCAAGTCAGGAAAGAAGCTGTGGTCTGAAATGATTTGTTGGGGACCCACATTAGGTGGTTGGACTCTACGCAGACCATATCATCAAAGGGAGACCTGACAGTTGCATGACGTAATGGGGGAGCTGGAGGGAGCACAACCAGCAGAGACAGAAACTGCAAAGGCCCCGAGTCACAGCGTCCATGAAGCAGTCTGGGTGTTCTGGGAAAGCAGAGGGAGGCTGGTCCTGCTGGGAGGGAGGAGCCGTGCGGGGGAGGGATGTGGGTTTTACTCAGGACAGCAGGAAGCCAGTGGTGGAAGGGCTCCCAGTTTTTCTCTTACAGCACCGCCTCTTGGGAGCCTCCCACATGGTTATTAATTTCTTCATTTGCCGGAGATCCCATTCCATATATAATTTTAGGGAAGGGTCTATGAGTTGTTTAGGGTCTTACTACTAGATCAGACTCATTGTGATCTGCCTGTTTACAGGCTCCCAAGGGCTGGGATCACAGACACACACCACCACTCCCAGTCTCAATTGCCATCTCAGTGCACCCTGGGGCGTGGGGCTGGCAAGACAGGCCTGGGGTTTGAACTCCTGGCCCCTGTGCCTGCTTGCAGGCACTTTAATCCACTGAACTATTTGGCCAGCCCTGGGGGGGGGGGGGTCTCTTTCTTAGCAAAACTTCATAGTTGTGCTGTCTGCAGATTTTGTTCCTTTTTAGTCACCTCTTTTCTTGAATGCCTTCATATTGTTTAATTACTTATTGTTGTACAATAGAGAGGACTGCACCTGGGGGTTCTGCCCAAGGAGTGCCAAGCCACACAATAGCCCTTCCTGTTTATTTGGAGGCAGGCTCTCCAAATTTCCCAGGCTGACCTCACAGTTTTGATCCTCCTTTCTCAGCCTCCCCAGTACTGGGATTACAGGTGTGTGCCACCATGCCTGGTTTCAGTGGCTGCTCAGTAGGCTCGGGGTTCCAGGGCTGGCCGTGGCATGTGGTACTGGGGATTGAACCCAGGTCCTTGTGCTTGCCAGGCAGGTGCTTAGACCACCAAGCTACCTCCCCAGCCCATGGTCTCTTTTTGTCCTCTGCAATCGGCTATGGGTCTGCAGGAGGGGGATGCAGCTGGGCCACTCAGGTTTGGGGGCATGCACTCAGAAGCATAAAGTGACTCCCCGGTGTGGCAAGTGATCCCCTCTCACCCAGGCCTTTCCAGCCCCTGTCCAATGGGTGGTGTGGGGTGCAGCCTGTTGTGGTCAGGGTTTACAAGGGAATGGACTTGATACAGGAAGCAACACTCTGCCACAGTGCCCGAGGATTCCTGCCCAGCCTGGACACAGGAGGGGAGCCCTGGGTTGCTTCCCATTCCTGCCTTCCACTGTATGCAGGGACCTGCTGCATTTGGGGGATCAGGGACAGCTAACTTACCCTGCAGGAAATCCAAGTTCAGGGATAGGGCAGAGACAGGCCTCGTCAGGGAAGGACATTTCACACAAAGGGCAGCGTGCGCTCAGACCTTGAAGCCTGACATGGGTCCCTCTGGCAACTGTGGCTATGCAGGATTTGGCTACGAGGGGACCCAGCAGGCGAGAGGCCAGGGACAAGGATAAAGCCTGAGGGGCTGAACTTTTTCCAGAAGGCAGTGGGAAGCCACTAAAGGGTTTTAACTGAAGTGATTCACCTCACTTTCAGCTTTCAAACCATTAGGAGTGCAGGAGGCTGGAGTGGGAGAGAAAGGGCCACCAGTGGGGTCAGAGGCAGTCACAGTGCTCTGGCCAGGCAATGAGGGGGACCTGGAGACCAGGGCCAGAGCCCCTCCAGCATTAGCAAAACTGGGAGACGCTGCATTTTCAGCCCAGCGTAGGATCACCTCCTGACACATGCACATTCTTTCTCTTCCAAACACCAATTGATTTTTTTAAAAAGCATTATCCTTTATTTACTTTAGAGACAAAACAGAGAGAGAAACTTGTTCAGGTTGTAAATTGTCAGCAGTGGAGCAGGGATTAAGAACTCGGGCTCCCTGGCCCTCTGTGGATCTTATGATATTTATGTATGTGACGCGGGTTCTCACTTCCGCTCTGCCAGTAAACAAAGCTGATAGATACGAAGAGGGCAGTGGCGCAGAGAGCTCGCTTCCATCCTCAGAAGGCGAGGAGACTAGAAGGCTCATTAGGAGAAAATATAGAATGGCGGTTTTCAAGTTTCTCCTGTGAGAGGAGGGGGAAGCATGTTTTTACGGGAGGGGCCCAGGGATGCGTGGCAGAGCGCGGAGCAGGAGACCAGGAGAGGGGCCACTCAATTTGGGGAGAGCAGGGACTGCGTCTGAGCCTTGCTGTAGGTCGTTAACAAGCAGCCAGGATAAGTGGATGGAGGACAGAGCAGGATTAAGAGCTGAACAAGCCGGGGAGATGGCTCAGTGGAATAATTGCTTCCCTGGCAAGCACAAGGGCCTGAGTTCAATCCCCGGTTCTGCCAAAAAAAAAAAAAAAAAAAAAGAGCTGAACTGTGCACTCCCACCCTCTCTGATCCTGAGTTCCTCACTGCGCCAAAAGAGGATGTCGCCAACTATTTGATGGATGGATTTATGGCACTAGGGACAGAACCCAAGGCTGATCTGAGCTACATCCTGGTCTTTTTCAGCAGTTTATTATGAAACAGGCTTCTGCTAACTCACCAAAGTTGTCCGGGCTGGGCTCAAACTTTACTTTTTCATGTGTGGATTAGCATAGGCCAACCTTTGACGTAGCCTGATATATACTACATTTTCAGTGTGTACGTCATGGCCGGGATCTAAAATGCACCCAAAGACTCCTTGGCTTTGTTGCTGAAAGGCTTTGGGGGAGCAATTGGGTCACAAGGACCCCGATATCCACACATTAATCCACAGGTAAATTTGTAGCCCAGGGCTTAACAGGAGGTGGGGCCTATTGGGAATAAAGGGGTCTCTGGAGTTTGCCTTTTCGGGCCTATTCTGTCTGCAGCCCTCTTCTCTGGCTTTTTCCCTCTCAGTCTCTGCTTCTGGATGCCACAATGGGAGTGTCTTTCCTCTACCACACACTTCTGCCCTGAAGACTCCACTTTATTTCAGGCCTGGAAGCCACAGAGCCATGAACCAAACCCTCCAAAGCCATCAGCCCCAGTGAATCTTTCTTCTTATAAATTATTATTCTCAGGTGTTTTGTCACAGTGACAGAAAGCTGAGCAACACAGCAGAGTGAGTGATCCCCAAACTCTCTGTAGTAACCATTGTTTTATTCATTATGAAAATAATGTATGCTTATTTCAAAGATAAACTGCTGAAAGAAAATGAAAATGGATCCATTCTACATGAAAATCATCCAGGTTTAGTGGCACATGCCTATAATCTTAAAACTTGGGAGACTGAGGCAGGAAGATCACGATGAGTTTGAGGCCAATCTGGGCTAAATAGTGAGTTTAAAGCCAGCCTGAACTCGAAAGCAAGACATATCTCAAAAAGAACCAAGTAAATAAATGAAAATTATTCCAATCCTACCTCAGAGCTGACCTCCATCAATACAGAGGAGAGTGCCCTTCCAGTCTCTTTCTTCTCTGTAGAAAAATGTGTATATATTTTGAAGCCAATATATATATATATATATATATATATATATATATATATATATATATATATGCTCTCGTCAGGTATGTTACTTGGACCTTAGTCTTTGAACAGCATCTTGCAGGCATTAGTTCCTTCTAAAAAATGCAATTTGAACTGGACATCCTTTTTAAACCATGAACAACATGAAAGGGACAAGCAGAACAACATGACGAACTTACAGTGACCCAACAAGCAGATTTAGGGTTTCATCCTCTACCTTTCAGCCCATTTGAGGATTCTGTCATTGTCACAGTGGTTTAAACCAAATTCCAGTGCTCCTGTCATGTATTTCTGCGGCAGTCACATGACTATAATCACTGCTAATAAAATACGAATTCTTAGGCCCCTCTCGTATTCATTCCACATTCAAATTTCCCCAATTACCTCCTGGCTGGTCTATCACAGGACTGTTCGAATAATCCTCTGTTGATAAACACAAGGTTTCACTCCTGAAAAACCCTGCAGACAATGTCCTTTGGCACTTGGTTGCGGACCCCCGTCCAATTATTTCTACAGGACGAATGCCTAGAAGGGGACTTTCCAGGTCAAAGCCTATATGCTTTTTTAAGGCTCGCTAATAGCATGTGACAAATTACCCTCCGGAGAAATGGTGCCAATCCAATTCACACTCCCTCCAGTGGAGGCTGGCAACCCTGGACAGCCTGGGGACGTGAATGAAAGGGAGAGAAAGCAAGTGGGAGAAACAATGCAGAGGAAGGGAGGCTGGGTTGAGAGGTGGAGGGCAGCCCCAAGGAGCCCTCGGCACCCCTAATACTTGCCGGCTCTCCGAGCCCCAGGGCCCAGTGCACTGCTGGCTGCCCTGCATTAAGTCCTGAAGCTACAGTTCCATCAAGACTGAGGACAAAACTGAAGCAAAGGCTGTTCGATCTGTTCTAATTAGCAGCTGCCTTTCCAGAGCAGTCAGGAGCAGCAGCCACTGCTGGAAGCAAGAGACAGAAACCCGAACTGCAGCGGCTCAGCTGGTCTGGGAACTCGTCTGTTTCCCTGAAATCCCAGGACAGAGCTCCTGGCCACTGTGCTCTGGATCTACGAGGCCTCTGCCATCCTGAGGATGGCAGAAATCGACTCAGGTTGAGGGATGAACAGAAGGTCCCCACCAAGGCCAAGTGTGGGCCAAGTTTGGTCTTTGCTAAGGGCAGGGACAAGAGGCAGGGTCAGACCTCACAGGGGAAAAGCCTACCTGTACCCACCTCTCCTCCTCCTCCTCCTCCACCTCCTCCTCCTCCACCTCTTCCTCCTCCGCCTCCTCCTGTTCCATCTCCTCTTCCTCTTAGCTATGTAGTGTAATTATTTCAAGCATGAGAAAAGTAAACAGACCCAAAACACACTTGAAACCTGTGCACAGAGGCGGGGAGCAGGCTATGCCATACCCGGCAGTCCGGGTCTAGCCAGCTCACTCTCCAGGGGGAGCCGATGCACCGCAAAGGTCCTCTTGCCTTGGACACACCCTCTCCAGCCTGCACTGTTCTGTTACGGCATCAAGAACAAATATCCCAAAGAGAACCACAGCCGGCTCTCCAGGTGACAGAGATAGGCATCCCCACCACCACTGTCCTGTCCTCACCTAGAGTCACTCAGCCCCCAGGTCTCCTGCTGCTGTGCCATTTGTAAGATGGTGGTGACATCAAGAGTAGGGTCAGGGCCAGGGCGCAACAGTAGGGCACTTTTGCAGCACATGCAAGGCCCAGGGTTCAAGACCCAGAATTGCCATAAAGAAAAGAAACAATTGAAGCACATATGGCATCCGGAGCCTGATAGCTTCTTGCTGGTATGAAAGGAAAATTTCCAGCGAAAATCAAGACATGGCTCACAGGCAAGAATCTGAGATCATACAAAGTACAGATCAGCAGTGCATATTGCAGCTTCATCTCATAGTTACCTATGGCAACTCTGAAGCAGGATGTTTGCAAACAACTTCACAAAAGGAGATGCACTGTTGTGGTGTGGTAGGTTCCCTGTGCCTCCTGCCCTTCTGTGACCTTGTGCCCACTTTGTTCCCCAACCTTTACCTCACTAATGTCCCAAAGGCAGCTCCTTTTACAGGCTGCTGAGCTCAGGGAATCCTAGCAGGGGACACAGCTCTGTGGCCCCCTGTGCTGCCAGCATCTTCTCAGACAGACCCTTACCTGTCATAGCCGAGGGCACCTTGGATCCCAGTGTAGCTTCCAGAAGTGCCCACAGCTCCCTTTCAGGCATTTCTGATTCTTTTTTTTTTTTTTTGTCTTTTTGAGACAGGGTCTCACTATGCAGTTCAGGCTGGCCTTAAGCTCACTTTGTAGCTCAGGCTGGTCTCGAACTCACAACAATCCTCCTGCCTCAGCCTCCCGAGCATTTCTGATTCTTGGGAGACCCAGGGAAGGCGAATCCTCCCCTCAGCTGCCATCCTTAGGAACAGGACTCAGGGCTCCAAAATCTCAGTGCCTATGGGCGGGGGAGCCTGTGCCCAGCCTGGGTGTCCTGCATGGGACTCTGGGGAAGAGTGGCCCCCAGGGCCCCAGAAACAACTAGAGAAAGGCCTGAAATCTTGGAACAAGACAGCAGAGAAGGCCTCCAAGGAGAAGGATCAAGTGAGGGCCACTCTGTGGCAGCCTACTAGAGCTGGAGGTGGCGGTGAAGCCAGGGGATGCTCGCCTGGAGGGAACAGCCTGTTCAAAAATCCTGGGGCAGAGAAGAGCTGAGGCTAACAGAAGAGGCCGGCACCGTGGGGAGCATAGAAGAAGAGGCAGGAGAGGCTGGGAAGCCCACACCCGAGCATGGGGCTGCAGAAGGGTTGTGCTCCAGGGAAGTAGGTGGTGTGTTGTCAGACTGGGGTGCAGAGCCCAGGGTCCTCCATGGTTACTTTGTTTCCTTCTTTTGCCCACCTGATGATCACAGAGCACTGGGGCTCAGAACACTTCAGGAAGGGGCTGTCTTCTCCCCAGCACCTCAGTGGCCGGTGCGCCCCAGGACCCAGCATGTACCTTTGCCCATGGTCATGGAGGGGGGTGATCTTCAGGCCCAACAGCATGGGGGTGGCTGTGCATTGATGCCTACAGAAGGCAGGAAGGGGTGCCTGTACCTGGGAACCCTATCCTACCGCTGCTGTCTGTAGCACCTGCCCCTCCTTAGCCTGGCAAACCCTGGACCCCAGCAACAGTGGCCACACAGAACCTGTGTGCCTTTGGTCACTGAGAAGCGACCTAGACTGACAGGAAAGGACACAGGGCTGGGAAATTTTCAGGACAGGCCTGGAGGCTGTGCTGGGGGATGTTTCTCAGGAGTGCAAGCAAAAACCACTTGATAAACACTGAACCCTCAGAGGAAATCCCAAAGGCAGGGTGGGAAGTCCTCCTCCTCTAGAATTTGGCAGTAGAGGCTTTGAAGAGGGGGAGAGAAGCAGACACTAATCCAGGCCTATGTAGGCCATTAGTAAAAGCAAGATTCCTTGCCCTGACCTCTGGGGATACCAGTGAAGGTCCTGCCATCCCCATTAGTCACTCCCAAGGGGTTCATGTGTGGTCGGGGCTCCCCCAGCAGTTGAGGGAGGAGACACTCCTCCTCCTCTCCTGCTCCTCCCTGCTATGGACCCTCTGCTGTGCTGAGCCCCAAGGTCCACATGCCAACCATAACATACTGTGTTCACCACACTCCCATCCAGCTTAGCGTCCAGAGAGCAGGCAAGGGCAGAGGAAGCCAGTGAGGCAGGTGAGGAGGTGGGTGCAGCAGGCCCTCCCGACCCAGTTCGCATTGCACTCACAAGACCATCTGCTCCTGCAGGCAGGCAGGCAGCTGGGGGTGCGGTGGCCGAAACAGCAGCACCCGGCCAGCCACGTGCTCGCCTCTGGCCTACACGGTCAGGAGGCCCTGCTGGGCTGCCCAAGGCAGCTGTTGCCACTCTGGCTGGGCTGCAGGGCGCCAGGCCGCAGGTGGGGAAAGCATCTCTGTGATCTAAGAGGATGTGCAGAGAAAGGAGGAATTGTGTGGGCGTGGTGAACAGAGACCCTAAGGCCCACAGAGACCCAAGCCACATGGCATCCCCCGAGCTGAAACAGGGACTTATTGACTGGGTCTACAGGTGTCCAGGGGGTAAATAAAAGCAGGACGAAGCTTGGTGTTTCGGCCTTCATTTTATATCTGTCCCTCCCTTTTATTGCCTTGAGACTTTGGGTCAGATCCCTGCTTGGCTTCACTTGTAGGCCTGTTAGTCACAGAGCGAGTCTGTGACACAAGGTTCCTCAGCCCTCAGCCTACCCCGCCTGGATCCTCCCCGATCAAGAGCAACTAAAGTAAATCAGGATTCACAGGGGCAGCTGATGATCAGCTTTTACCAACAGCCAGTTCTGCACCCACTGAGGCTACACCTAGCAGTCATTGTCCTCCCGGGCAATCCCCTCGGATCCCAGGGAAAGCAGAGCCTTGCAGACCCCATGATGAGGCCACCCCAAGGAAGGAACGGAAGCTGTCATCTCTCACACTATGGGCACCAGATTTCCCCACAGGACTGCACAGAAACCAGCTAGGAAGGCAGGGCTGGCCAGATAGCTCAGCGGCCTAAAGTGCCTGCGTAGGCAGGCACAGGGACCAGGGTTCAGTTCCTGGCATGCTGGGCCAGCCCCTCCCCCGGGCATGCTGAGACTGGGCGTGGTGGCGCGTGCCTGTAATCCCAGAGCGTGGAAGGCTGAAAATGGGAGAACCACTGTGAGTCCGATCTGTGCAGTAAGACCCTGTAGCCCTGTACTAAATACAGAAAAAGCAAAAAGGGAGATAGCAATCAACTAGTGCTGCACTTGACCAGCGTGCAAAACCCCAGCCATGCAGACCCCAGCTACTGCTTTGTCTTCTCTACCGATCCCCAGAGCTCCCTCAGCCCTCCCAGCCATGTCTTAAGGCTCTTTTCTCTGGGTTCCCAGTGTGGCTGGGCTGATGAAAGCTCTTTTCCTGTGCTCACCATTTTTGTCTTCTTGGTTAGCACTGTGGACAGGTGGCTCAGCACAGTCTGTGTGGAATCCCAGAGCCAGCCCTTTGGCCCCCAAACACCCTGACAGAGCAAGCTCAGTTGCCCTGCTCCAGCGAGTCCCCTAGAATAACCACCAAAACCCCCTAAGCAGGCCTTCACACCTGCTCAGACCTCTCTAATGGCAGCTCATCTCAATCACTGGGCAGCCTGTCCCCATAGCATCAGATGTCAACCTGGCTACTTACAGCTTTTCAAAGGCCTCCTGTGCCCCGAGCTTAGTGACCCAATCCTGGCCTGCATACCACTCATTGGCCTCATCGTGTCCTGTGCCCCCTACTGTAGCACACACATTCTTAAGTTAGTTTCAAGGAACTTCTTTCAGTTCCTCATTTCCTCCCTCTGTGGTCACTTCTTTTTGGATCGGTTTGCCCATCTAGTTTTTGGGATGCTTAATAGTATTTTAGTTTTGGTCCAGCCATAGGCAGAGCCTGAGGCAGGTGTTCAGCAGTTGACATGGGAGGTGATTTTATAAGCAGAGGAGGCCAGGAGAAAGCCAGTGGGTGGGGCTCTGCCTGTAGGCCCTGGGTGGCATCACCAGGCCTCTGAGAGGGTGCCTCTTAAGGGCCAGCCCTCTATTGCCTGTCCAGGGGTGAGGGAGCTGGCTATTTCTCCTTCAGTTCCCACTAGCTAGTGGTGAGGGGCTTGGGGCCAGGTGGGGGACAGTTGGGAGGGGTGAACTCATTAGCTGTCCAGTCTTGCAGAGCAATGCAGGAAGCTGTCACCAAAACAAACGCGGATGCCAGGCTGGGCTGCAGAAACCTAGGCAGGGCACGGGGCTCCTGCTACAGTTAGATCTCACCCCTCAGGGCATTCACGTAAATGACTCATACATTCAAGTTAAGTGCTCCCTGCAGCTCTTGGGCACCAAAGAAACACTCAAGGGTCCAAGCTGCATTTACAGTAGCAATAATAATACTGTTGTGCTGTTGCCACTGTTGTGCTCCCTCCCGCCTCAGGGCCTTTGCTCTGGCTAACCCACTGCCTGCGCATCCTCCCTATACCTTGTTAATGTCTTCTGATTCTTCCTATCACAGGCCAAAAGTCACCTTCTCAGGGAAGGCTCTCTCTCCACTGGATTTCCTCAAGGCTTTCTCCCTTAGACCACTCTTTCTTTCCTCTTTCTTTCTTTCTTTCTTTCTTTCTTTCTTTCTTTCTTTCTTTCTTTCTTTCTTTCTTCCTTCCTTCCTTCCT
>PVKA01019008.1:0-42756 GCA_004027165.1 Ctenomys sociabilis | reverse complement strand
TATTCCACTGAGCTATCTCTCCAGGGCCTCTCTTCTCAGATCTTGGTATCACCTTTCTTGTCCCCTGCTGAACTGTGAGAAGCTTAGTTTGCATTCATTTTTAAAAATTACCAAGGGCTGGGGAGATGGCTCAGTGGAATAAGTGCTTCCCTGGCAAGCACAAGGGCCTGAGTTCAATCCCCGGTTCTGAAAAAAAAAAAAAATAAATAAAATAAAATAAAATAAAATAAAAATTACCAGTCCTGGTAAAGTGCTTGATGCTTATTCAGTCACTCCAGGCACATTTAATTGGCTCTTTGCAGTCACCAATTACAAAAGTGAACGGGAGAGAAAGTGATAATCACTTTTCTCTGTATCCTGCTGTCCGCATTTCACAGACCCTTGTTAAATGAGGTTTTCTCTTTTGAACCACTGTCCTGTGGCTATTATACTGTCCTCTGCGGCACCTCCTCTCATTTCTGGATAGTTCTGGGCTGCTCTGGCCCACCTCCATTGCAAACACTGCCACCATCTTCAGTGACCTTGCTTTTTATGATGACAAACTCAGTTCCTAGCACCCTAGCTTCTGCTTCCTGAGCACCCCACCCCCAGTGCCCTCTCACCCTGCCTCTTGCCATGAGGACTCTGGAAGGTATTGGTGCATGATCTCCCTCCATATTGGGAAATATGAGCTCATATGGCTTAAATGCACCCAATCTCAACTTGTGACTTCCTTGATTTACTCCCATTATAACAGTTATTGGACTGTATCTATACATTTAATGAATGACTTTTTAGTTTTCTTATTCATTGGCTCTGTCTTCCTCTTGCCAGTTTAGGCCACGCATGCTTCTTGTACAGTAAATTTGTATGCCAGAAGAGGGAAAGATATCCTCCACATAAATGGGGCTACTGTTCACACTGTGCATGGGGCCCCTGCATCCCTCTTCTTACCTGGTGGCAGTACATGGAACACAAGATGCAAGGTGAGTGGCTAGTGATCCCATTGTTGGAGCACAGTGATTATGGCCTGGGGATCTGAATGCAGGGCATGAGTGGAAGAAGCATTCTTGTACATCATCCTGTGTGATACCAAAGGCTACCTCAGAGGTGACCGCAGCATGACACCATTTGTATTTCCTGTATACTCTGGGGAAAGTGTGCATCAGTGGTCACCATCAAAAGTTCAGAGCATCAGTTGGAAACTGGTGTCCATGGGCAGTTTAATGGATAACAGTGACATTGTGGGTGATAGTGGCATAAGGGACCTGCAGCGGCTAGGAGGTCTAGGTTGCTCCTGTGTCCAGAGGTGCCAGTGGGCCATGGTGTGTAAGTGTCAGCAGGGAGAGAGTACATTGGCCATCCAGGGTACAGCGGGCCATGAGGAACGGGGAGAGGTGGTCCCCACCCATGAACAGGGAGACCCCGAGTCTCAGCCCTCCAGGAACCTCCCATGCACTATGGCACAGCAAACATCTCCAAGCCAGCTGTGCCCCTGTTTACTCTTCGTGGGCCTGTGGTTTTAGGGTGCATTTCCTTATTATATTTCTAATTTAGAGAGAAGCCCTCAAAACTATTTGTTGGGGCCCTGAACACGCAGTGGGCAGCTGTGCTTCAGCACTCCTTGCCAAGCTTCTCCACCCCCTCCTCATCAGCTGCCTGTGGCAACACACTGAAACATTCCAGGCTGGCCCGAGTCCACCTAGAAGTTTCCTCTGGGCCTACTTTTCAGCTGCTGAGCCATACAAGGGGGAAAATCACATCATATCCAGATGGGGCCAACTATACACTCACCACCTCAACAAGGCTTGCTCTTCCTAATTCCTAATTATTTCTTTAAACATCCAGCTTTTTCAAGCCTTCCAACACTCACCCTTATTTACCTTTTAGATAATTTCATGTCCTGCACTGCAGAGAAAATAGATGCTGCCAGATTAGCATTTCCTCAATTTACAGGCACGCAGAGTTCAAGTGCAGGCCCCTACTTTCTTCATTCCACTTACAGCAGAAGTGCCACTCCTGTCTGACCAGTCCCAAGGCTTGTCACCTGGATCTCAGTCTTCAAGGATGCACTCATTGAGCTGTCTTTGCCCTTCTGCATTTTTCTGGCCTTTCTACTAGGTTCTCCCAAAGGGCGCTTAAACATTGTGAAGTGTTTCCTTTCATAAGAAATAACTCCCTCCCCTGAACTTCATGCTCACTTTTGGCTACTTGGAAGCTCTCCTGTCCACACTAACACCCTTCTCAAAAGGCTTTCCTAAATCATGTTATCCAGCCCTTCAACTCCGACTCCTCAACCCTGTATAACAAGATTTCCACCCCTGTCACCCCATCAATTTGTTCTGGAAAACATCACTAGTGACCTCCGTATAGTTACATTGAAAGGCCACTTCTGCACTCGTTTTGCTTGACCTCCCAGCAGCATGGACAGCCACTGTCCTCTTATTCCTCTCAAGTTATTCTTGTGCTGATTTCTGCTAAGGGAGCAGGAGAAGCTCAGCACACAAGAAACAATAGCTGTGGGCCGTGTGGTTCCAAGTTGGTGCCAAGGTGATAACAACAAGGATTTCTGAGCAACTTCAAGGGCCTGGACTGGCCTACCCAGGAGGGACACTTTAGAAGACTGAGTATGAAACAGAACAAGGAAAACAATCATAAAGATGTCCAGTAGCTCTTAAGAGAAAAGAATCAAGAAGAGGCAAAAGAATAAAATGTGAGGCTTCAGGTGTCAGAATACTGACAGAGCTCAGAGGACAAACTGGGCTGCATGGGTCAGCAGATTTGCACAGATGTGACTCACAGCTGGGAGCAGCTTGGAACATGTGTATTCTACTTGATTCATTCCTGCTCCTCTGAGTATGTTCTGCGAAGGATTAAAAACACCACACTACCACGATACAGATATTCTCATGTTTATAGCAGCACAACTCCCAGTGGTTAAGTTATGGAAGCAGCCTACATGCCCATCAACAAGGTGAATGGGTAAAGAAAACATGGGATTTATATATAACGGAGCACTGCTAGGCCATAAGCAAGGATGAACTGAAGTCATTTGTAGGAAAACAGATGCTCTCCATTATGGCACTCTGTGATGCTAAGTGAAATAAATTAGACACAGAGGTATACATATTGCAGTTTTTCTGGTATGAGGCTCCCAAAGTATAAATTATTTAAAGAGCAGAATGAAAGAGAAATCAAGAAGGTAGACCTTGTCAAGATGGGAATGGGATCTTGGGAGGGGAGGGGGGGAAGGGGAGGTACTGATGATGGGGATGTGATGTGCGCATGCACCAACTCCCCAGCATGAATGCAATTATTGTGTATCACAAATATACATCAAAAATACTTAAAAGAAGACTTAGTCCTCGAAGAGCAGCTACACTAGACAAGGAGCTGGATAGCATTTAAAGCAGGTGAATGCTCAGAGTCCCAGTGCTGCAGCCTTGTGCCTGCTTTCTCACTGAGGAGACAATGAATATAGGAGGAATATCTGGCCTCTTAGGAAATTGGAGGAAGGAGTCCTGGGTACTTGAAAACAGACCCAGAGATAAGACCTACCCATAATAGAGCTTGCAGGCCCTAAGCCCTATTTACTACAGGTTTTCTGTGACTGCAACGTTTCACTCAACTGATTGTACGTTTTCACTATGTTACATTGTTCCCTACCTTCTTGGGCCTGAAGACAAACACCATCAAATCTTTGTGCCAGAAACTTCCAGAAGGTCCAGTTTCTGGAAGTTTTAGGGCTCTGTAGGGTACTTAAAAGATGTGAATAAATAAATCCTCATAGAAGTGCTCAGCTGGAAGAAATAGGAGTTAGTTCGCTACCTAGAGTCACTGTCTATCCTGTAATTGGCATTAAAGAAAGGAGTCCTTGGAAGTGAATCTCAAACACTGCCAGCCCCATCCCCCTGCTTGCACTTCACATACAGAAAAATCAAGAGCAAGGGAAATGGAAGTCATTTTTTTTTCTCATTAAACTTTATTTTAAAAGCCCAGAATGAGAGGCGTTCCAAGCATGCCCCTAGAATTACACATTGCCATCCTCAGTGCAGTTGCTTAGTTCACAGGTATCAGCATATACAGTTAGTCAGGGTGAGAATCCTGCCAATTGACTGCTAGTCATTCTGGTCTTCTAAATACGTGCTATTTGCTTTGTCATACCAATTACTGCCATACTGTCTCTCAAGTAAATGTTGGTTTTATAAAAAAAAAAAGGTAATAAATGAAAACAAGAGACAAGAAAAAGATTGTTCTAATGGGTCTCAAAATTCTGTGACAGATTTTTGGTCAAGTTATTTCCATTAAAAAGTACTGATTTTATTTATTTTTTTGTTTTATTGAAGTACAAATATCAATGAGACAGTTTTAAGATACCTTGACAAGATGGATTTGATAAATTAATACATTGCAGACTGTTTTCATAATGTTTTGGTATCATAGAAGGTGCATACATGATATTATGCTTACAGACATTATTATAGCATATGTATCTTATCAGTAAATTAAGAGAGTGTAGCTGTTTGCATATCTTATTTTTTATACCTGAATTACATCAAAGATTCAACAATTAATACTTTCTACCTTGTTATTTTCCTAGCGGTTGTCCATAGTACTAAAAGCTGACATAATATCCTGTCCAAGCCGGGCGTGGTGGCGCAAGCCTGTAATCCCAGCACTAGGGAGGCTGAGGCAGGAGGATTGTTGTGAGTTCGAGACCAGCCTAAGCTACAAAGTGAGCTTAAGGCCAGCCTGAACTGCACAGTGAGACCCTGTCTCAAAAAGACAAAAAAAAAAAAAAATAATAATAATAATATCCTGTCCAACCACCATTAGTGCAAATCTTGCCTCTCATAGAATTATGTAGAAGCACAGCGTTATCTATCCCACTGTACTGTCTATACACACACATCATGATTCTTCCTTTCTATACCCCTTCCTTTGTCTACACCTGTCAGAGATGGGCACTCCATTGTCATTCAACTAACTTAGCTGCTTGCTCTCGACGACACAATCCAACACAGTCCAGCATTCCACAACATTAGTGAGTTATCCGAAGAAGTTGTCGACCGTAGCCATTTACAGCTCAACTTATTATTATGGCCCCACGATGTATACTTCATTTTTATACATTTCTGCTGGATGGTTAAGACCTAGATAGAGCAAGACCTATATACCAACACATGTAAAAAATACTGATTTTAAAAACTAATAACTTAAAAACTGCCACACACACAAAAGGGTCCACAAAACATTTGCCTTTTTTTTTAATATATATGTTTTAGGGAAGGGTCTACAGGGTGTTCAGGGTCTCACTACTAGATAGGATTTGTAGTAATCCACCTGTTTACAGCCTCCCAAGAGCTGGATTATATTTGTGTGTCACCATGCCCAATCTCACCGTGTCCGGTACTCAATTGCTGTCTCAGTGCACTCTGGGGGTGGGGCCCGCATGGCAGGTCCAGGAATCAAACTCCCAACCCCAGTGCCTGCTTGTAGATGCTTCAATCCACTGAGCTATTTGGCCGGCCCTTCTCGTTTCCTTCTGAAGGTTTTATGATGCTTTGTAATCATTAACCAGTCTTTCACTATTAAACTTAAATGGCCAATTGAGAGAAACAGTTCTGAGACCAATCTTCCATAACTGATTAAGACTGTGGTGGCAGGTGGCAGGGATAACATTCATTTAGCCTTCTGAGCTTTCTGGGCAGGCTTGGTGACCTTGCCAGCTCCAGCAGCCTTCTTGTCCACAGCTTTGATGACATCCACAGCAACTGTCTGTCTCATATCACGAACAGCAAAATGACCCAGAGATGTGTAGTTAGAGAAGCTCTTGACACACATGGGCTTGCCTGGAACCATGGCAACAATGGCAGCATCACCAGATTTCAAAACCTTGGTCCCATCTTCCAGCTTCTTGTCAGGCCAGTGATCAATCTTTTCTTTCAGCTCAGCAAACTTGCAAGCAATGTGAGCTGTGTGACAATCCAGGACAAGGGCATAGCCAGCACTGATCTGGCCAGGATGGTTCAGGATAATCACCTGAGCAGTGAAACCAGCTGCTTCCATTGGTGGATCGTTTTTGCTGTCACCAGCCACGTTGCCACGCCGGACATCTTTGACAGACACGTTCCTGACGTTGAAGCCCACATTGTCCCCAGGAAGAGCTTCACTTAAAGCTTCATGGTGCATTTCAACAGACTTGACTTCAGTTGTGACGTTGACTGGAGCAAAGGTGACCACCATGCCAGGTTTGAGAACACCAGTGTCCACTCGACCCACAGGGACAGTGCCAATACCACCGATTTTGTAGACATCCTGGAGAGGCAGCCGCAAAGGCTTGTCAGTGGGGCGAGTGGGTGGAAGGATGCAATCCAAAGCTTCAAGCAGTGTGGTTCCGCTGGCATTGCCATCTTTACAAGTGACCTTCCATCCTTTGAACCAAGGCATGTTAGCGCTTGGCTCCAGCATGTTGTCACCATTCCAACCAGAAATTGGCACAAAAGCTCCAGTGCCAGGGTGGTAGCTGATTTTCCTAATGTAGGTGCTGACTTCCTTAACAATTTCCTCGTACCTCTTCTGGCTGTAGGGTGGCTCCATGGAATCCATTTGTTAACTCCAACAATTAGTTGTTTCAGATGCAGGGTGTAATCCAGAAGGGCATGCTCACGGGTCTGCCCATTCTTGGAGATAACCAGCTTGAATTCACCAACACCAGCAGCAACAATCAGGACAGCACAGGCAGCCTGAGATGTGCCTGTAATCATGTTTCTGATGAAGCCTCTGTGTCTAGGGGCATCAGTGATGGCCACATAATACTTGTGGTCTCGGATTTCCACAGGGAGATGTCAATGGTGACAACATGCTCATGCTCAGTTTGTCCAACA
This sequence comes from Ctenomys sociabilis, assembly GCA_004027165.1. Taxonomy (NCBI): domain Eukaryota; kingdom Metazoa; phylum Chordata; class Mammalia; order Rodentia; family Ctenomyidae; genus Ctenomys; species Ctenomys sociabilis. Next base: position 35,890 of record PVKA01019008.1, on the reverse strand, counting down.
CTCAGGCATACTTGAAGGAACCCTTCCCCATCTCAGCAGCCTCCTTCTCAAATTTTTCAATGGTCCTTTCGTTGATGCCACCACATTGGTAGATCAGATGGCTGGTGATGGTGGACTTGCTGGAGTCCATGTGTCCAATAATGATGATATTAATGTGAGTCTTTTCCTTTCCCGTGTTGGCCTTGATTTAGTGGAGGTTTTTACTACACCTGCACTCTCACAGCAAACCCATTGTGAAACTGAAGGGCATTTTTTTGTTCCCAGCGAGAAAGAGCCAGACCTGAGTCCCAGTCTCAAAGACCCAGGGTTAGCCCACATCATTACCCCTGACAGGTGGCAGCCTTCTCTGTTCACTCTGTCTTCCACTCTCCAAAGGGAATGTTTGAAAAACTCCCTCAAAACTCATTTTCTCTTTCTGCCTTCCTCAGGGTACCTGCATCAATTTTAGTAGATCTTCAGCTGTACTCTTCACTTCCTCTCCTTCCTTCTCTCCCCTTGGAATATTTTCCTCTTAACTAAGAGGCCCAGTATCTTCAGTGGGACAGATTAGCAAAGTCAGAAAAATAAGTCTTTACACTGACTGACAAAATGCCATGTGATGTGACATAAATATAATCAACAGCCGCAGCGATGGTGCGTAGGTTTCGGGAAGGTAGGCAGTGATGCTGCCTACTATAATTTCTTTATCATACTTTTCCTTTGGAGACACAGCAATCTTTGTACTCACCTGAGAAAAGGGCAGATTAGGTATCTAAGGCTGAGGATTTGAAAGACTAGTATAAATCTTCCAAAAATACACTGGGGCAATCTCCAGATTGCTTAGAGATCTAAAGATGAAAAACAAAGCCATAGGCATTTAGAAGAAGGTGGGTGACTATTTTTATATTCTGAAGGTGGAGAAGATAATTTTTCTAATGTGACTTAAACATAGAGGTATAGTGTAAAACACTGGGGGCCAGGGATGTAGTTCAGTGGCACAGTGCCTGCCTGGCAAATGGGAGGCCCTGGGTTCAATTCCCAGTACAAAAAATATCTGTAGTGTAAAACTTGATAGCTTTCACTACATGCAAATCTAAGACTTTTGTAAGGCACTCATCAACAAAGTGAAAAAAAATCTGTAACACATGTCACAAAGAGAAGCAAGAGCCTTAGCATTTAAAAGTCCCTAAAAACTTAGAAGAAAAAGGTGAAATCTCAACCAAAAAGTGACCAAAGAACACAAATTGAAGTCACCTAAAGTTAATAAAGATTGAAAAATATACTCACCTTAAGCAATAATCAGGCCAGTATACAGCTGGTGTGAATACAGACTGGTGGAATTTCTTTGCAGGGCAATCTGGAGAAGGGTATGAATCAGACAAAGAAAGAAAGAGCTGCAACAAAAGTAGGCATCCCAGCTTTGTTCACCAAGACACTGGAAAGAATTAAAATGTCCATCAGTGTGATTTAGTTAGCCAAATTACTGTTGTATCCATCCGATGGACTATTAAGAATGTATTTAAAATGATGATGTAAATATGTTTACCAATATGAAACAATGAATCCAGCACATTATGAAAAAATTAGGCCACAAAAATGATGTATGCATTAAATAACCTTTCATTTTCATGAAAAAAACCCACTTTCTTTACACATTATAGGGGATATGCCAGCACTCCAACACTAAAGTTTTAGTTACAGGTTCTTAGTATGGGGTTATATGTGATTTTCATGATCCTCTGTAGTTTTAAAATTATCTGAAAATGTTTAATGATCGTTTTTATTGAATTTATTTAACAAATGTTCTTAAAGTGTTTATATAGGCCATTAAGCATTTTAAGAACTCTGCAAGTATTCCCTTAGTTTCTCAGAACAGAAAAATGTAAGTAGTAAAGTGTTTCAGTGTGTGGGGTCGAGTGGAGGGGGAGGGTCAGAGGAGCCGGAGGGTGCGGGATAATATGAGACCCATACAAGAACTCCACCGTGTTTGGACTCAAAGCTATCTCCTTTTAATGATACAACAAGGTCAGCAGGTCATGGGAGCCCCATTCCTCTTCCTTTCTCTGATTCCTCTTAATGATGAGACGACTAATTAGCCATTAAGGATTAGCCAAAGAGGGCTTAAGCAGAAGAATATGTTCAAGCTGGGATAGAGGGGCTTTCAGCAACCAGTCACATGGGCTTAGCTTTCATTCTGGGCTCCACTACTCTTGAACTGTGTGATTCTTGCACAAGCTGTTTCACTTTGCAGCATCTCAGTCTCGGCATCTGTGAAGTGGGAGAATCGTGGTCAAGCTGTAAGACTGTGCAGCTCCTCCACACGTCCTTCATTAAGGAGCAAAGAAGGCTGGTGGCTGTCCTTCAGAGAGAATCTCAGCGCACTGTAGTCTAAGCCAGCTGGACGACAGAGCTGTGCCTCTTTCTCTGTGTCCTGCAGGTTCACTCTGGAGCATGCTGTGAGGGCTACCTTGGCTTGTCTACCGGGCGTGCAGTGATGGAACTTAGGTCTTGGATTCCCAAATGTTTTACATTTCAAATGGGCTTGTTGCCCCTTCTGTTAAATCTATCCTGGAAGGCCTATCAATAAACTAGGTATCTGATTATCACAGAGATCAAGTCGGCTTGACAGATTTATTCTAAGCTAGAAATATCTTTTTGAAAATGACTCCCAAATTTCAAATATTTCTCAGCCTTTTCTTCTGGCTCCACACCACCCAAGAATCTCACCTCTCCCCTATTCGCTTGATTGCTCATACATGTAGTATAATATCAACATTGGAAGACGACTGATGGGGCTGTACACAGGATCAGGTCAGGCATCTAGGCTGCCCCTTCCCTAAGGCTGCTAGGAGTCTTGGATTTAATGATGGAGTACGATTCTTGATCATCATGTGTGGCAGCTCTTTAGATAGCAGCACATTCATTCTACAGATGTCAAGACTGAGATTCAAAAAGGGCAGTGTCCTAACCAAGTTCCCTGGAGTTAATGACCCAGGTACACCAGTTCCAAAGATAGTACCGAAGGACATTTATCAGGGGAAGCTTTTGATTTGCCCAACAGTCTTTAATGAATGCTCACTTTGTATCAGCTACTGAGGATACAGCTATGACCCAGACAGATGTGATTGCTTATAATCTGGTAGGGGAGAAAGCCTTGAGTCTCAGAATGGTCACAAGAGATAATCCAGCATGACCAATATACACAAGAGTTTTCAAGCTGTTCTGCCTGGTGTTACTTTTTTCCTCTATATTTAGGGCAGGGTCTACAGGGTATTACTACATACATCAGACTCATAGTGATTCTCCTGTTTTCAGCCTCCCAAGAGCTGGGATTAAAGGCACACACCACCACGACAGTCTCAATTGCCATTTCAGCATGCCCCATGGGTGGGGCTGGCACAGCATGCCAGGGATTGAAACCCTGCCACTGTGCTCTGCCTAAGCAGATGCATTAGTCCACTGAGCTATCAGGCCAGCCCTTCTGCCTGATGTTACAATCTTCCTTCTACTACTTCCAGGTGTGTGAACTTGGGCTATTTCTCTAACTTCTCTGTACCCTGGCTTCCTCATCTCTATGCAGAAATCAGTAGTATTTCTGTGCTAACAGCAAACTATCCAAAAAATAAATCCAGAAGGTAATCTCATATACAATAGTCACAAAAAATAAAATATTCAATAAAAATTTGGCCAAGGAGGTGAAAAATTTGTATACTGAAATATACTGCTGATGAGGGAAATTAGACACAAATAAATGGATAGCTACCCTGTGTTTATGGATTAGAAGAATTAATATTGCTACAGTGTGCATAGCACCCAAAGCAATCTGAAGATTCAATGCAATCTCCATCTAAATTCATATGTCAGAAAGAAACCCAACTAGTGAAAGCAATATTGAACAACAAACAAACAAATGCAAAGTTGTAGGCATCACACTTCCTCATTTTAAAATATATTGCAAGAGTGTGTGTGGGGGGCACCTGCAATCCCAGTTCCTGGGAGGCTGTAAACAGGAGAATCACTATGAGTCTGATCTAACGCTGAGACCTGGAAAGCCCTGTGGATCCTTTCCTAATATATAGAAAAAATATTGCAAAAAATTATAGTAAAAGAAGTATAGTCCTGGTATGAAAACTGACACACAGATCATTGGAACAGAACAGAAAGTAGAAGTGGGGCTGTGGAGACAGCTCAGCAGCTTAAGTGCTTGCCTGGAAAGTGTAAGGTCATGAGCTCAATTCCTGGTCCAAAAAAAAGTGGAGGGCTAGTGAGATAGCTCAGTGGACTAAGTGCCTGCCTGGCAAGTGTAAGGTCCTGAGTTCGATCCCTGGTACAAATAAAAGTGGAAATGAATGCACATATTTATAGCCAGCCAGTCTCTTTAATAAATGATGTTGGGAAAACTGGATATGCACATGGTGAAAACTGAAATTATATCCTTGTCTCATGCCATATGCAAAATACCAACTCAAGGCCTGGAGGTGTAGCTCAGGGGCAGACAGCATGCTTAACATGAGCATGACTTTGATTTTAGTGCACACATAGAACAACAGCTGCAGCGGCAGCAACGAAAGCACCTGTGAGTGACTGGCATGGTAAAACTGCCTGCAGAAAACATAAAGGAAACTTGGTCTGGCCAAAAATATTTGCGGTGTCTGATTTCCAAAACACAGAAAACAAGGAATTGAAAAATGAGATTGTATGTACTAGAGATTTTGGTATAGCCAAAGAAACAATTTTCAGAGTAAAGAGACAGTATACAGAACAGGAGACTATGTTTGAAAACTGTTACCTGACAAGTGATTACTAGTCAGAATGCATAAAGCACTCAGATAACTGAACAACATGACAACAATCATGATTTTTAATGTGCACATAATTTGAGAAGACATTTCTGAAAATAAGACACATGAATGGTCATCAAGTATATAAAAGCAAGGGCTGGGGAAATGCCTCAGTGGAATAAGGACTTTCCTGGCAAGTGCAAGGGCCTGAGTTCAATCCCCAGTTCTACAAAAATATATATATATATACATACATATAAAAGCAATTTTTAGTACTAGAATTGTCAGGGAAATGCAGATGAAAACCAAATGAGGTACCTATCAGAACGGCTGTTATGAAACGTGAAAGCACAATGTGGGAATGAGGATGCAGAGGAAAGGAAAGCCTCATAGATGACTGGAAAAAATGCTCTATTGGTTAGGGTTTTACTTAGAGCAACAGATATAACCTAAGGAACAGATACTAACACAAGATATACAATGTATAAGGAATTACAAGACTGGCTTAGGACAGTCAGCCGCAGTCAGATGAGGAGGTCAGTCCCAAGGTCTGAAGCTCACTGCTATGCTCCGTGCAAGTCTCTATTCATCAGCTAATGGGTCTGTGATGGAAGACTGAAGAGTCTGCAACAGAAGGTGAAGGATCTGAGCCGGAGGCCGAAGTGTCTGCGCTGTAAGCCAGGTGATGAAGTCCACTCTGGAAAGCATTATGGAGGTGTCTAAAAAGAAAAATTAAAAGTAGAACTACCATCCAACTTAGAAAATGGCCTTCTAGGAATAAATCCAAAGGAAATGAAATCATCTAAAAGAGATAATTGCATTTCCACGTCACTGTAGAGTTATTCAGTTGCCAAGACGTGGAAACAACCTAATTGTCCATCAGTGAATGAACAGGTAAAGAAAATGAATATGTACATAATGGAATATGATTCAGCCTTAAAGAAGGAACTCCTGGTGTTTGTAACAACATGAATGAAATAAAAGGGCACTGTACTCAGTGAAACAAGCCAGGCATGGAAAGACAAATACTGCATGATCTTATTTATGTGTACTATTTTTTTTAAAGTGAAACTCGCAGAAGCAGAGAGCATAACAGTAGCTTCCAGTGGTGAGAGGCAGAGAGCTGGGATTGAAGAGATAAATTTTAGTCAAAGGATTCAAAATTAAGTTAAACAGGAGGAATGATTTCAAGAGATGTACAATATGGTACTTATAACTAATAGCACTATATTGTATGTTTTTAGATGACCAGGGTAAGAGCCAGCCACACAGCTCAGGGGATTACAGTGCCTGCTTAGGCAGATGCAGGGACTGGGGTTTGATCTCTGGAACACTATGCTGGCCCTACCCCCGGAGCATGCTAAGATGGCAATAGAGACTTGGAGTGGTGATGAGCCCCTATAATCCCAGTGCTTGGGAAGCTGAAAACAGGAGGATCACTAGGAGTCTGATCTGTGTAGTGAGACCCTGTAGACCCTGTACTAAGTACAAAAAAATGTGACCAGGGTAGATTTAAAATATTTCTACTGAGGAAGGTAATTATATAAGGCAATGAATATATTTAGCTTAATTTAGCCATTTTACAATGCACGTGCATGTCAACACAATGTGTGCATACTGTAAGTATTTACAAGCTGTATTTGTCAGTTTAAAATATTAATAAGTAGAGATGTTGGTAGGGTTGTGAGGAATGTATTGAGTGATTCCTGGCACCAAGTAAGTGTCGACAGCATTACCTGCTACAGTATCACCACCATAAAGCCACACAGAGAAACGTGTGAAGAAGAAATGCTTTTTGAGAATCCAACTTAGACTTTCAGCACCCCATCTGAAGCCATTGAAAGGTTCTAGGGCCAGGGAGTAATGGCAGCTGGAGCTGTCAAAGCTCCTTCTGCTCCTGGTGCCATCTCCAAAGTTCAGGTGGCCTGGCCAATGCTTTTCACCTCTCCGCCTGTCCACAGCTGCTGTACCTGTGCTAGAAGGAGGTGCAGTATCTGGGGAGGGTAAGTTCTGTAATCACTGTCATCTGAGTTGAGCAGAATTATCATAGCCTAAAGTGGCACTGTAGAAGAAGAACCCATGGCCCACGTTTGCTCTTCAAATGGCACAGGGGACATCCTTGTCTTTTCTTATTTAGTGAGCTCTCTTTATAGACCTTTGGGCTTTCCCAAGGATGCCTATCGAGGACACTGTTAAGCCATGGTATTTATTACTTTCAACAAAGAAATCTTGTTATTTCTTTACCTTCAGACCATCTCTGCTGCTGCTTTTGTGAGGACAAATTGGATTCAAGAACAAGGTCTCCTTCCTTCAACTATTTCACCACGTAGGGTGCTTGCAGCACTCTGCAGGCTGGGAGCTCAGCCTCTTTCCCTTTGACCCTCTCAGTGTGTATATCCCAGGGCCTTGAAAGGACAAAGCCTGAGGCAATTGTGTGTGGAAGATCACTTTTATTTAATAAGAATTTTTGAAGTATGGACCTTAACCAGTGGCCTCAGAATCACCTTGGGGATGAGCTTTGGAAAATAGGACTCCCAGGCTTTCTATTTGGCTGTGTGAACCAGAACCCCATAGAAAAATGATAGTCTACATTTTAGTGGGTGCTCTAAATGGTTTTGACATGTCTTACACTCTGGAGGCCACTGGGTTACAAATGCTAAGCGTTCAGTTGAAAGCTCAGTAGGCCAACAATTCCTTTTGTCAGTTGTTAGCTAGAGAAATGAGCTAAATGAGTTGAAACATGGTAGCTCGGCGCTACCATTCTGCTTCCCAGAATAGAATTTTGGAGAGGTTTCTCTTTATCTTTCCAACCACAACAAATGAGCTCCACGGACACCTCTAAAGAGCTGCCCTCTTAAAGCAAACCGTGCTATGAGGTCCCTTCCAAATGGCCTATGTGGCTTATTTGGGTAGTTCCGGCTGTGGGAATTGCCAATAAGTCATTGACAGAATTCCACCTGCCACAGGAGAAAGAGCAACTTCCCTTGTCCTTCCTGGCCGGGGCTCTTGGAAGCAGCCCTCTGCTTTCCGTGCGCATCCATGAGGAATGCGTTAGGAGGGGAGAGTCCCTGCCCAGGCCTCATCCATCACCACACCCTCCTGGGCTCTTGCACCGGCCCTTGCTGACCTTCCCGATGTCATGCAGACTTCTCCTGTGGGTTTGCTGGTGAGTTTCTTCTCTTTCTCTCATTATAGATTTTGAACAGCTTCAACGAAGCCTGCTCCTGAGCTCCTGAGCTCCCAGGGCTATGCGCAGAGTAGTTGGTCAGGAGACAATTATTGAATGAATCTGTGTGTGAAAAAAGTGTGTAACATGAGTCCAGACAAGATTACAGCAGACCAGATGATACCACACAAATTGAGATGCCATATTTCTGCAAGGCTCTGAGAGTAGAAAAGTTGGAAAACAAAGCTCTCAGGCTTCTCTTAAGTAGGTGCGCGTATCCTAAAAACTCTTGCATTGAGCTGTGACTGTAACTGTAAAAGATGCAAGCGGCAGTGTGCATGAGCCTCTGACACCCCCAGCACTGGACTCTGAAGGCGCAGATGGTGGTAGCAGGATTAAGAAAATTTACAGAAAGCAATAGGATTGTTAATGCCTCCTATGTCCCCTCTGATTTCAGAAGGGTCTCCTATGCGGGCAAGCACTTCACACACTGCTTCTTCCACCAATGACGTTTGTGTTGCTAAAAAACACCAAGCCTGTTGTGACTGGTGTTAGAGCCACATCACATCCATGCAGTAGCTCACCTCTCACCTCTGTGCTAGAGGGTTGTGGAAATCCAATTAGTGTTTCATAGAAGCCCTTGGTAATTTTCACATTTGGCAGAAAAAGAGAGGCACTGCATTGGCACCTTTAGGGGAACAACAGTGAGGAAAAACATCCTGGGCTGTGGGGATGCTGGCCAGTGGTAATCTCACATGACTTCAGTTATGATGTCTGCGGTTTTCATTCCCAAAGGTTTTTTCAGGCCTAATTTCCCTAATTCTCAAACTCAGTGTAATTAAAACACTACCACACTTCCCTCACTAACCTGTCCCCTCACTCCACATAGCTCTATTTTTTTAGTAGTCAGATCAGCCTCAAAGTCTCAAGGACAAAAGCAGGTTTTTTTTTTTTTTTGTCTACTTCTGTGCCTTGTCCCCCACCCACCTGGTAGCCTTCTCCTAGCAATTCTTCTTCCCCACTAGCTGTCCTCTCAGTTCTTGGTGCGTGGCCATTGTTCGGATCTTGTTGCCAACAACCTTAGATAATAATTACAATTGCCAAATCCTTGCCTCAAACTTTTTATTTCCTAGATGAAACAGTCTTAATTCTTCACTCTGCCATTCAAGGACTTCCACAGCCTAGTCCAACTTTCCAATTTGGGTTTTCTTTTATGCTGACAAAATGAATTCCTGCATCTCTCTCTCAGCCTGAGACTTGCGGTCTGCATGGCAGTCAGCATTGCAGGCAAGGGCTTACTGAGGACCAGTACCCTGCACTCCGACTCCATATCTGCAAGCTTCTCATTTTCCAAGACCCAGCGCAAAAGCCACCTCTCCCAGGAGCCTTCACTGAATCCCCGCCAGTAAGGGCTTTCCTGCCTGGGAGAAATAAGTGGACACAGCTCTTTTCCCCACCCCCCTGCCAAGATAGCTGGATGATGCGAGCAACGTTGGAAGCCCTTCTGTGCTCTCCATTTTTCACCTGTTGGGTTTGCCATGATTGCCTGAGGAATCAGTCACCAATGAGGGCCACCCCTCTGTCTTCTTTGGCAGCAAGAGGTGGTGCTTGAGGAGGCAACGGTGCTGCCAGTGGAGGTGACGGCTAGGCCACTTAGGACGAAAGTTATAGAAAGTATAAACAAAGAGGACCCAAAAGCTGAAAAATGAGTTTGAGCCCACTGAGAACACAGGGCCACGAGGGCCTGGCAGCACCAGGCTTTGTGCCCAGCGCACTCATTTCACTTCAGCGTGGGGAGGCCAAGGTACTGCAGAGGGATTTGAATATAATTCTCTTTAAAGAGTAGACATGTTTGCTAAGCCAGTCCTCTAGATTTCCTCAAAAATGACCAAAATGGTTTTCAAGGTGTTCTTGGGTTTAAAGGGGATTATTATTAAGTTTATTGTACATGTTAGGTATACAAAAACGACCATATTCATTATGGGGAATTTATACCTGTACACGCTACAACTTGATTCCTTCCCCCTTCCCCTACCCTCCTTTTCACCCCTCTTTCTCTCCTTATTTACAAAAGTTTGTTTCCATTTTTTCCTTTCTCTCTTCAGTTTTCCTCTTGCTTTTTTCCTTTCGCCCTCCTCTCTACCTACTTCCCCTTCCACTGGGATATTTTCTTCCTGTTCCACAGTGCCTGCTATGCATTTTGCTGCCTACTTCCGCTTTCAGTTTCTCACAACAGAGAACCAATGAAGTATTCACACGTGTGCCTGATTCACTTTACTCAAGACGAAGGCCTCACGGTGCATCCATCTCGCTCAAAACGTCTCAAGCTTATCCTTCCTTATGGCGGAGTACTACTCCCTTGTAGAAGAGAGCCACATCTTTATGCATCAACACAGTCGATGGGCACTAGGCTGCTTCCAAGACTGACTACCACAGGCTATGCCACTATAAACACGGTTGCACCTCCATCCCTGTGTGAAGTTCACATCGGAGTAATACCTCATTTTCAGTGAGGCTGGACAATGAAGCAGTACTCTAATAGATTAAATGGTGTGTTTTGTATACCAAATTTCCCTCTTCAGTGTGTTCTGCATTAGTGAAGGAAAGAGAGAAAGATGTTTCTTTATGGTGTAATTAAGTGTCAAACCATTGCCCAGGTAGCCACAGGGCTGTCCTCAGCGCATCTGCCAGAGCTGCTAGCTATCAAAGGTTCCCTTCTTGGCAGAAATGTGATTACCTCCTGGAACCATGGCAATGATTTCTAGCTGTAGAACATTGATCTAGTTTGATGTTATTCAAGAATGCAAGTATTACTGCAAACACGAGGCATTGAAAACAACTTCATTCTGACTGTTTTAGAATCAGGGATCAGAAATCCTCATGCAGAGCTTTCCTCCTTCTTTCTGGACGCTGGGAACTTGAATTGCATTAATTGCGCCAATCACAAGTCTCCATGACACTCTGTCATCCTCAGGCCATGTATGACTTCATTTATGTTAAAATAATAAATAGCTAAGAACTTGCCATCCAACCTAAGAACTACTGAGAATGTATCTGTCTTTGCATTCCTTGCCTATCCTATTACCCTTTAAGATTATCCTCTTTTTTATTTATTTTATTTTTTCCATAATTTTATTGAAGAACAAATAGCAATGAGACAGTTTCAAATCAAACTAGTAGAATAGTTTCAATAATTAATACATTGCATATTGTTTTTGTAGTGTTTTTTGTTGTACAAGGTGCATACATATTATTCTATTTACAAACACTATTAGAGCAAATGTCTCCAATCAATGAATTAAGAGAATGTAGCTGTATACCTATCGTTGTTTTCAAAGCTGAATTATAGTTCAGTTTCAATAATTAATACTTTTTACATTGTTATCTTCCTAGTGGTTATCCATAGTACAAGAAGCAGACAGGATATCCTGTCCAAACATGATTAGTGCAAATCCTTCTTCTCATAGAATTACACAATAGTACTGCATATTTATCCTAACTGTACTGTATATACAAACACAGAATGGTCCTTCCTTTGTAGCCCCTATTTTTTGTTTAGCCCTGTCAGAGATAGGTATTCTATTGGCATTCAATTATTATAGGTGCTTGAATTTGCTTTTTTACTTTCCCTGTTTTTAATAGTTTAATCCTATATGTATGCATCTGTGAACAGTATATAGTTTAGTTTTGCCTACTTCATTTTAATAAGAAAAACAGCGTCAAATAGAGTCCTCCAGCTTTCTGCATTGTGTTCAACATTATGCTTTATTTATCAATATCAGTTTTTAATGTCATGTTGGGATTGGTTCACCATTTTCACTGTTATAGTATACTTCCTTTTTTGTTTAGTTTGGCTAACTTTTTCGGAAGTTATAGTCAGAATGCGGCAGGCTCATCTGCGGAAGCAGCACGGCCGTGGGGCCTGCTGCGAAGGAGAGCAGCTCACCTGAGGGTGGCCAGGGAGCAGAGCGAAATGACCAATGGGGCAGGGAGACACACCAGCCCCCAGCCCGGGCGCGCCCGGTGGCCGCCTCTTCCGCCCAGACCCCCCACCTGACAGCACCCTTAGCTCCCAACCCACGGCATCATCACTTCAAAAGCTCTACCTTCTTGTGCAGGAGGTCTGCAGGGACACTTTCTACCCAGATCCTAGCATGCTGCGTGGCCTTCACATAGAGGAGAGATGGGGACAGAGGGTGGAGGCGTTCAGACCCAATTTTTACAAATGTGTTTGCATCTCTGTTCATAATGCATTTTGCTCTGTAGTTTTCTGGTAATTTCCTTATTAAATATCTGAATATATTACTAATCATTTATCTTTTGTTCTATCGCTAGTAATTAGAGTTGTTTCTAAATTTTGCCTTTTTGTGTTTTTTATTTTTGTAACTACAAATAATACTGCTATGACCACGTCATATGCACACATTTTCTCTCTTAGTCTTGGTTGTGTACAACTTTTACTTGACCAGTAAATATCAAATTATTATGCAAAGTGGTTGCCTATGTTCACCAGAAGTTCAGACGCAATTCTGCTTTATCATTAGTATTGTCAAATGTTTTGATCTTCCTTTTTGGGTTAGAGCTTTCTTTTTGGATTGTATTTAAGAATTGCTTTTCTTACCCTAGCTCCAGAAAGGTACTTGCCTCCGTTTTCATTTAATATTTTTAAGGGCCATCCAAATAGCTTAGCTGATTAAAGTGTCTGCTTAGACACAGGGACCAGGAGTTTGATCCCCAGGCCTACTGTGCTGGCCCCATCCCCAGGACACACTGAGATGTTGACTGGGTGTGGTGGTGTGCGCCTGTAATCCCAGCTCTTGGGAGGCTGTAAACAGGAGGATCACTGAGTCTGATCTACGCAGTGAGACCCTATATACCCTGTACACCCTGTCCTCAAAATACTAATTAAATAAAATACAATTTCTGAGGTGCCGGGGTGATAGCTCAGTGGAATAAGCATTACCTTGGCAAGTACAAAGGCCTGAGTTCATTCTCTGGTTCTACCAGTGTGTGTGTGTGTGTGTGTGTGTGTGTGTGTGTGTGTGTGTGTCTGTGTGTAATTTCTAAACTTTTGCTTTCTTTGTACATTTTTCTCTCTTTGTTGCGCAGGTGGCCTCAAACTAGCCGGTGAGTAATTGACAAACATTCTTCTCCCATTCAGTAAGTTGTCTCTTTGCACTAGTGATTATTTCCCTTCATATGCAGTTGCTCTTTCCTTTTGAACAGTTTCTTTCCCTGCACAGTATCTATTGTACTTTTCAGATTTTATTTGCTCTTTCGTGCTCTTACAACTAGGGAGACAATACAATGTTTACACATGTGGGTCAGATTTATTTATGAGTATGGTCTCTAGTTGCATCCATTTATCTATAAAAGCCTTGAGTTTATCTTTTATCTTTCTCTCTTTTTTTATTTTTGTACCAGGAACTCAGGACCTTGTGCTTGCCAGGCAGACACTTGAGTGGCTGAGCTGTATGTGGCTGAGCTATATTTCCAGCCTGAGTTTATTTTTCTCTATAGCTGAATAATGCTTTATCGTATAAAGATACCACATCTTGGGCTGGGGAGATGGCTCAGTGGAATAAGCAACACAGGGGCCTGAGTTCAATCCCTGGTTCCACCAAAAAAAAAAAAAAAACCAGAAATAAAAATGCTACATCTTTATTCATTCCTCACCTGATGGCGTTTGGGTTTCTTCCAAGATTTAGCTATGACAAATCGTGCTGTTATAAACATGGGTGAGCATATTTTGTGTGGTATGATGATTTCAGTTCTTTTGGAAGACTACGTAGGAGGGAAATAGCTGGCTTGAAGGAAACCTCTCATTGAACCTTTCTGAGGCATTTGCATTCGATTTCCACAGTGGTTGTGCCAGTCTGTATTCCCACTAACAGTGGAGAAGGATTTCTTTTTCCCCACAGCCTCTCCAGTATTTGTTATTGATTGATTTTTTTTCCTGGGGGAGGGGGACAGGGTCTCACACTGCAGTTCAGGCTGGCCTTCAGCTGGCCATCTGGCCTTGAACTACAGCTCAGGCCTTCGAATACTCCTAGCGATCCTCCTGTCTCAGCCTCCTATGCTCTGGGTTATAGGCACATGCTATCATACCTGGGTTTGGTTGATTTTTTTATGATAACCATTCCTTCTAGGGTGTGATGGAATCTCCGTGTTGTTTCAGTTTCCATTTCTCAAATGACCAATGATGTTGAATATTTTTTCATGTATTTAGTTTGTATTTGTACATTTGTATTTCTTTAGCTGAGAAGCATATATTCACATCAGATGCCCATTTTTGGATCTGATCTTTGAATTTTGGGGACCTGACTTTAAAATTCTTATGTGTTTTACATAGAAGTACTTAGTCTGTGGGATAGTTGGTTAAATTTTTTTCCCAATTTGTGGGGTATTTTTTGTATGTCGTTGGTGATTTCTGTTGACATGCAGAAAGATGAGATTCCAATTGTTGATTCTTTGAAGTATTTCCCATGCAATTTTGTTTTAGTTCATGAACTCACTGTCTACCCTTATGTCTTTAAGATTTCTATATACTTTCTTCTAATTGCTTTTTTTTTATACCTGGAATCAAATTTAGGACCTCTTGTTTGCCAGGCAGGTGCTGTGCCACTGAGTTATACTCCATCCCTCTATTTTTTTCTTCCAGTAGATTTCATGTTTCTGTTTTAATATTTAGATGTTCATGCACTTTGAGTTTAGTTTAGTGCATAGTGATAAACATGAGTCTAGTTTTAGCCTTCAGCATGTGGAAAACCAGTTTTTCCAGCACCATTCATTAAAGAGGCTGTCCTCCTTCTAGTGAACATGCTTGGCCCCTTTGTCAAAGATAAGGTCACTGAGTGTATTTTCATTTGTTGATTCTTGATGTTATTTCCTATGCTATTTGGATCCTACTCATGAAATCTATGCCTGTGGTGGTTTTAAGTTTTGGGAAACGCAAATGAAAACTATACTGAGATTCCATCTCACTTTAGCGTCAATGACTATCATCAGGAATACAAAAATCAATTCTGGTGAGAACATGGAGGAAAATCAATCCTTTCACACTGTTTGTGGGGAATAAACTTGTATGACCACTGTGGAAATAAGAATGGATATTCCTCAAACACCTAAACATAAAAATACCATTTGACCCAGTTATACCTCCATGGTATACTCCCCAGAGATAATGTGCTCATCCTTAATATTTATGATGGCACAATTCACAATATCTAAACCATGGAAATAGCCAGCATGACCATCAGCAGATGAACAGGTAAGGCAAATGAGGTACAGATACACAATGGAATATAATTTGTCCATAAAGAAGAACAAACTCATGTAATTCAACAAAAATGAAGGCACTACAGATTGTCCTGTTAAGTGAAATAAGACAAATATGGGAAGTTAAGCATCACATATTTTCTATCATATGAGGAACGTAAAACTTCTTTTGCAAAACACATTTAATTAGACAAAAAATATAGAATGGAGCAATGACAAGAAAGTAGAAGTTAGACTCTCAGAGATGAAGAAAGGCATTGGGAAAGATAGAAGGGAAGGGGGAAGCACAGCAGATGAAAATATTACAATTAGGTTATGTGCATGTAGCAGTACACCAAAAGGAAACCCATTCTCCTGCATAAAGAATATTTACTGATCAGTAGTTTGTGAAAAGAAGAGCTAGAGTTTGGAAAGGCCATTTCAGTCAGCACAGAATTGGAGAATCTAGCTGTATGCAAAGTGGGGCACCATAGCAGTCAGAGCCTTTGGGCCCTGGGTGAGAGGATGTATTGAGAAGGAGTAAGCTCTGGTCTCTCTGGGGGTGAGTAAGTATCAGTGAGATGAGCTGTGTAGGAGATGCTACCAGGGCCTTGGGTTTTTGCTGATGAAAGCTCTGACTGGATAATTTTTGGTAAAAGTGCTTGCGATAGTTTTCTCAAGCTAGGTTCTTCTAATATCACTTTTATGGGATTAAGTCTAGATAACTTTAATGTTTTAGGACTCATGAAGACTGTACCCTGAGAGAATATCTTGGTGATGTTGAGTTCCATAGGAAAGTGTGGGGTAGGTAAAATCTGGAATCTCATTTACTTGTTCTTTTTTGTCCATTGACCAGCACATTTATCACTGTGATATTCTTTCTATGAAGAAAGTATTTTTCAGCTGTATGGAGCTGCCTGGAATGAATGAACCCAGAAAGCCCATATCCTTCCTAGGCTGCCCCTGTCCAGTCAGTACGTGAGACGAGGCCCTAGGACCTGGCCCACTCTGCCCACTCCTCTACAGGAGGAGCTCCCTGTTGGGTCAGCTGACAAGGTGTCTTTTCTGCATCCCAGGCTGTTTTCTCAGCACTGCCTTCCACTTCCTGTAGCTGTTCCCTTCCTAGATGTCAGACACATACTACCCTCTGAACACTGTCCCTGCCCACTGGGTTTCCTTCTCATTTGGGCCTTCCCAGAAGTCCTGCTTTAAACACCATCTGAGCCTGATGTTTCCAGAGACCCTGAGCTGACACAGTTCTCACACGAGCTCCTAAGCAGCATGCTATGCTGTCACAGCCTCTGTGAGGAGTTTTTTTTTTTTTTTTTCTCTCCCGCAAGTTTATTCATCAGCCATTCAGACTGCAGTATCCCTTCTTGTGCAGCTTTCCTTATCTTTCTAGGAATTCCTGGCTCCTGGAGTGGTCAAACAGAAAAGGGCCTCAGATACCAACTAATTCTCCACCACAACCTCATTTTACAGAAGAGGCAAATAAGGCTCTGAGCTGAAATTCATTTGCCAAAGGTCACAGAACACATGAACAGCAAAGCTGAAGTAACATGGAAAATCCATACATGCTAATCCAACATATGCTAAAAGTTGAGGACACAAATGAACAAACAAAAGGAACTCTGGTCTCTTGAGTCCAGTGCTTCTCCAGAGTAGCACTTAGACACTGTGGGTCCAACACAGCCCAACACTTGTGACAAGGAATGTGTTTCCTAATCTGAGTCGACATGCTCTTTTGGAGGCTCTATAACCCAGGTTCAGACTCAGGATCTTAATTCCTGCTCCACTTGGCACATCCAGTACTCATTAAATCTGTACTCTACTCACTGTCCAGACACTTAGGGGAAAAAACGCCCCTGTCTTTGCTGTGTTTGACTTCTAAATCCAGTGCTCTGGCCTCCACCTCTGAGCCCTTTATGTTAACATGATAGCAGAGCCTTGGCCTCTTGCTGCTCTGGGTTCTCCATGCAGCATTAACTTCACACAACCCTTTAGTACTGACCAAGCTTCCTTCTGTCTTGCTGCCTCTTTTCCTAGCTCAGGGAACCAGATCCAGAAGGACTGAGAGGGAGACTTTCTCTTCTTCCTGCCTTGGCCTGTAGTCAATGCCAACAGAGCACAGTAGTGAAAAGGATAGGTTTTGGAGGCAAGAAAATTTCTCTGTGCTCAAGCCCTATTTTAAAGGGTCAAGGTGGAGATGACAAGAGAGAATGCATGTCCAACACCTGGTAGTCGCTCAATAAGTGCCAGCCAGAGTAGAAATCAGCTGTCAGCAGCCTCTACCCACAGGCTCTCTGCCACCTGTCTTTACACCACAAAGCTGAAGAGGCCTTCTGAGCAAAAGAAGAGAGCAATGTGGAACCTTGGGCTTTCTTAACGCATTTCACTTTTCTGATTCCTTTTAGAAACATCTCTGGAGTTTTAGGCTACCTCACACTGTCACAGTCTCTGCCCTAAGGTGAAAAGATTCTGTTACCACTCCCTATCTGCTCCCTGTCATTACTCTTGGTTGATAGACCCCGCATTCATCACCTCTCCAGTGCTCCAGTGCTGGTCCAACCTCACATCTCCCTTATAGCTTCCTCCTTCACTGGCACTGCATAGAGGAGCCAGGCTTGGACGACTCCTCCTTGCTCTTCAGAGATCCCACTGGTGGAGCTACTTGGGCACACTCAGAAATATACATGAGCTTCTCCTCAAACTCTTTCTTTCCAGATGCAAGGGTTGGTCAGAAAAAGAAAAGGGAAAAAAGAGGGTGAGAGCATGAAAGAGATATGTACTCCTGTTATTCTGCAGCTTATGGACTGTTGCCCTCTCTGTGGTCCCAGAGTGATGCTCAGAGATGTAAACTAGGAATTTCCACTCTCCTGCCTGAAGTGCTAGCCCAATTCGAGCGTGAAACTCAAGAGTGGTTCCAAAATATTTTTTGGTGTTCACAAGCTCTGCTTACCTCATATCAAGCTCAGATCCCAGAAGAGGTAGCATCCCATCATGCAGTACGACAGGGCAGCAACGTGATGGCAAAGGACATCTGACATGGTCTGACCAGGGACCTGAGCCTCATCAGCCAGGTGACACAGGTCATAGCGCAGACTCCTGCTCTATGGACCAATTTCCTGGGTATGGAATCGGGATGTGGGGTGGGACAGAGAGCTTCCTGCTGCCCCGCATCTGCCCTGTCTCACCTGCTTCCTCTCTACCTAGCCTGACCCAGGTGTCTTTGCTTTAAAGTGTGCTTAAGCAATGCAAATAAATGCAATGTGATAACCAGGATGTATCAACTCTACACACGTACCTAGCAAAGTTTAGTTTTTAAATAGCTCCTTGTGGGAAAACATCCTCTCTTTTAAGACTCCAGAAGCCTTGGGATAGTCCCAGGCAAGCCAGTGAGCATTCTTTTTGTTCTTGTTGTTTGTATTTTAGGGAAGGGTCTACAGAGTTTGCAGGGTCTCATTGTTAGATTGGACTCATAGTGATCAGCCTGTCTACAGCCTCTCAAGAGCTGGGATTATAGGCGTGTGCCACCACACCCAGTGTCACCATATCCAGTCTCAATCACCCTCTCAGTGAGTCATGGGAGCAGGGCAGGCATGGCAGGCCCGGGGATTGAACCCCTAGCCCTTGCTCTTGCTAGCAGGTGCTTTAATCCTCTGAGCTATTTGGCCGGCCCCAGTGGGCACTCTGACAGCTCACTGGCAGGCTCATTTGACTGAGGAAGAAGCCCTCCTGGTCCTCATCAGTCATTCACAGAATGAGGCCCCAGAGTTGGCACACTTTTCCCAGTGTTATATTAGCATTCACTGCTTATAAAGTTAGCTAGTCTATTGAAAACATAATCTTTGAAAAAATCTTGCTATGTTTTATAATGTGCTCTTGAGAATATTGTTTCCTTCCCATTAAGAGTGCTTATTTATTTTTCCTAGTGTTAAACAATGGGAAATAGGAGATAGATACAACATAATACGCTTTAATGCTATGAACATGTTTCCCTTAACACAACACTTTATGACAAGATTAGCTATATCAATCACAGAACTATTAATGAAAGTGCTTTCATGTGCAAAATTAACACTTAATTTGAGCTTTCTTACATGACTTGCAGATATTCGTTGCCAGTGTTTTAATTCAATCTCTGTTTAAAGGCTTCTAACAGTCACAAGAAGGCATTAAGGATGTTATTTCAGAAGCACATAAGCTGGAGCATCAGGATTTTTATTTCAGTTGCTATGGAATAGCACCCAGTCCGAAGGTGGAGAGGTTCAGGAATTGTCAAGAAACCTCATTAGACCGAGACAGTTTTGCCAATTATTGCATCAAATGTGCTCCAAATGGTAGGAAGTGGAGGGAGGCTTGTGAGACACAGGGAAAGTGAAGAGTCCGAGACTGCTAATGGTTTCATCCTCCTTGAGCCTGCAAAGAAACGACCAAAGGTGGAGGAGGAGAGAATAGCAGAAGATGGGGCTGGGGGGCCTTTAGCAAGTGCGTAGGCCTGCAGCAACCTGCTCTCGCATGAGTGCCAGTGGAGCAGAGTAATGACTTGCTTTTGCCTCACTTATACTAAACAGCAGCTCATAGAAACCCATGCCTTTCTGCTGGTTTCTCCTTCTGCCTGCACCCCTTAAAACCATGGAGACCCCAGTATCCATCCCCATGGTAAAAGTAAATGACCCTTCTGCACATGGCACAGGTATTGAAATAAGGACCTTCACAGGATTTGTCTCCCAGTAGTCCTAGGAAGGGCCCTGTGGGGTAGACGGGTCAGAGATAAGGACCCTGATTTTCACAGCATGTAACTAAGTGACTTCATGCACAAGGCGAGTGACTCAGGTGAAGGCTGAATTTGTCAGCAGCCATGCAATAGATCCTTGTTCCTGATTGCATTATTCTATAGTCAGCCTTGGACACCATGTAGGAGCAAAGAAACTGCAGCCTATTCAGTCAGAGTCCCATTAGGATAGCTCCCACGTTGAGTATATTTATAGATCATCCAGATACACTCTTCCTACATCTTTTAGTCCCAGAGGAGGACAGAGAGGGACTACCCATTTGCAGCAGAGCACACATGAGCATAAGTTGGTGGCCATCACCACTCCCCATGCCCCAAAGGCAAGCATTATTCAGCTGTGTAGGCACTGAATGAACCAGGACTCTTCTGACAATGTTGATACTTGGTAAGAAGCACCCATCGCTCCAGTTGTCTTGGGGCTGCTTGCTAATGAATCCATCATATCTCTGAATGACTAATCCAGTTACAGAGGCACAAGGATGCCGTGCTGTCTGAGTCCTCCATCATGTGGGAGGCTAATCTGCCCTCTTCCTTACCATGCTTATGGCATCCCAGCACCTTATGCTGTACACCTAGCTCTTTATCCTTCTGTGCAACAAAGAGACAGTCACAAAGGCTCCAACGTAGAGGCCTTCATTCCCTAATCTGGGCAAATAGGGCCTGAGTTCCTCCTAAGATGTGATGCAGTTAAGTTGATAATTGTCATTGTCTTGCTTTGTGTTTATAAATGGCGGGAATTAATGATAGAGCATGAAAAATGCCAGGACATGATTTGCAAAGCTCTGGGAGCATAGAAAAGGGTGGCTAAACTGGGATTTTGACAGATGGGAAACCCCCTCATGACACAGGGCTACTGTGGGCAAGGACAAAGGCAGGAAGCATTGGCACAGTAATGTGGAAACAGGCTGCCCGGGATTGGAGTCTCAGCTCGACCACCTAGTAGCTGTGGCTTTGACAAGATGCTTAGCCTCCATACTGTACTCTACCTGTGAAGCTGTGATAAAGACCAACTAAGTTAATGTAGGTGAAGCATCCAG
The DNA here is from genome assembly GCA_004027165.1 of Ctenomys sociabilis. Taxonomy (NCBI): domain Eukaryota; kingdom Metazoa; phylum Chordata; class Mammalia; order Rodentia; family Ctenomyidae; genus Ctenomys; species Ctenomys sociabilis. The sequence continues at coordinate 14,875 of PVKA01019008.1, read as the reverse complement.
AGATCATCTGAGCCCCACAAGCCCTCCCTGGTTCCTGCCATTGTTTGTATTCATGCATCCAAGAATCACATCTATAGTTTTGTTCTTACCACATACTGAAGTAATGAGTATCCTGTTTTTAATTACTCACAGCTTAATGAGGCACACAATAAAAATTGGAACATTGGTTTTCTAATTAGAGTGCTGGAAGAACCCAAGTCATTTGCCATTGACTAATAAATAGACTTCCCATCAGAAACTTGTTTGTGTCTTATGTTTGTACCTCTGAGGACATTTGTCTCTGGCAATACTGATCAGGGATGGCTAGCTGACACCAGCCATAGTGGAGCAAAGCACCAGGCCCAAGGCCACCAGAGCTGTGTGCCTGGCGATCTGCTGGATCCAGGAGTGGGACACTGGAGCCGACTACATCTGCTCTTGTCCATGCATTAGGGAGTGGACAATCAGTGGGCTGGGGCTTTGCCCTTCTTCCCTACTGCCTGGTCTTCAGTCTTCTCAGGCTGTGCTTGGCTTTTTCCCTTTGATCCCCACAGGCCCCCTCTCTCCACTGTGTGCACTGAACAAAAGGGGAAGCAGTTAAAAGGCCACTTGGCATGAGGAAGGGAGCAATCGAACTGAACAAAGTCACTTAGTGTTGCAGCTCCCAAACTGGCAGTTAAGCCCTGTCTTCCATCTAGCCCACAGTGCTTCACCTTCCTCTGGCTGAGTCTGCACACCCCACGGGAGTATCAGATCATTTGCAAGAGAGTTCTCAGCACTGCTCCCTGGGACTCTGGCTACAGCACCATTTGTAAGGCAGAGAATAGATTTCTCTGATTTCACCTGCATCCTCTTTTACTTTCTTGCAACTAACACAGATACACACACACACACACGCACACGCACGCACACACACGGTGAACTGATAAAGGGAGCTTGCACCTCATACACAGAGTCCCAGTGGAGACAAGAACCTTGCATTACTTTGGCTTTGTTGACCCAGAATCAGGCTGGTAGGCATAGCTGTTCACTGAACATCCTTGAAGGTCTGAAAACGTGGAATTGGTGACAAGCACAAACCCCCAGGTTGCCATGTATTATGCGCCCTGCAGCCTCTCCCAGTGAGCTCACAGGGAAAAATGTCTTCTTCGAGAGGTGATGAAAAGTTTGACATGGCCAAGAAAGTTTCTGCTGAAATGAATTTACTATAACAAAGGCGCTGAAATTAAAAGCTAGCCTGTAGGGTTTCTGATTTCAAAATAAGCAAGTGCCTGGTTATCATCAGATATCAACACTGCGTCCTGGAGAAAGGGAGAAAGATTGTTCTGTGAATGCTAATGTAGACAAGCAGTGGGGTCCCTTTTAGGGAAATTTATTCAAAAACTTTCAAGAGAACAAATTCATATCATTCATGGAACAGTTGATCAAGGACCACTAAATGTGACTCAGTATCGATTTGAATTGAAGAAAGGCAGAGCTGCTTGTCTGAAAGAGTGACAAATGAACCTTAAGGCCACCACATTTGGCAATATGTGAGCACAATGCCAGCCCTGACTTCTGTGACTTGCTTATGAAATTCTTTTTTCTGGAGGAAGAATTGTTGCTCTCACAGTAGGGCTGACTGCTTCACGGTGAACACTTGGGGTACTTCCAAATTTCACTGGTAAGTTTTGAAAGAGAAACTTATGGTGACACTTACACTGCAGATACTTGATGAAGGCAATGGATCCTCAGCTCCATCACAGGTAATCACGTTTGTGTTCCAGCTTGCTAAGAGACAATCTCGGAATTTTACAGAGGTCACATTGAGGAGAGCCACTACTGGACTGTATTGGAAGATTTTGCTGAATTCATGCACCTACAATATTTAAATAGCAATGGAATACCCATCTCTAACAAAACTAAACAAAAAAGGTGGATAAAAATGAAGGACCATTTTGTATCTGCACATTCAAAATAGGATAGATAAAAAAAAATCAAATATAATGTCTGGGGGCAGGGAGATGGCTCAGTAGAATAAGCACTTCCCTGGCAAGTGCAAGGTCCTGAGTTCAATCCCTGGTTCTGCCAAAAAAAAAATCAAAATAGGGTAGATATACAGCTACTTCCTCAATTCAATAAACAGAAAGATTTTTCTAATAGTGTCTTTGGACAGGGTATCATGTTTGCATCTTGTACTATGAACAACCACTAAGAAGACAACAATATGCAATGTATTAATTATTGAAACTGTCCCACTAATCAGTTTTGAAACTGTCTCATTACTATTTGTTTCTCAATAAAATTATTAAGAAAATATTGAGGAAAGCCAGCAAGATCGCTTCAGCTGACAGAGAGAATGAACCTTTTTAATCAACTGTTTAATCAAAGTTTTAGTCAATAAGATGGATGAGATGACTGTACTACTAATTTCCATTATTTTTTAAATGGCAGTTAATGTGCAGAATTTTCATTGTGATCTGAGCACAGCAATGTGTGGTAAAAAACCCCTCATCTTGGTCTTCTAATGGCTTATCAATTATTATTATTATACTCTCTTTAAAACAAATTTACAAAAAAGTAAAACAGACAAGAAAAATAATTAAAGTTTATTGAAAACAAGTATTAATGTTCAATTTTTGTCCAATCTTGTATAACAATAAATGTTAAAGTGAGCAACAGATTTGACAATAAAAATAGGTAATATAACAACCATTGTTAATTTGTTCTTCTTGATTCTAAATTCCATAACACATGTATTGTTGCACATTATCCTGTTTCTTTCTTTGCATCTGCTATTTGTTTTTGCTTTTGTTTTTACATTTAAAAATAAAATATTTAAAAAAGACTTTCATCGCACTATTTCCTTATCAGCAGAGCAAATGCTTTTCCTTCCCATTTTTGGACAATTTTGTAGTTTTTTTTTTTTTTCCTTCAGAAACAGGGATTGAATTTAGGCCTTTGCGTTTGCCAGGCAAGTGCTTATTCTACTGAGCCATCTCTCCAGCCACTAGAATTTTGATGAATACATATTAAATTGGAATTTTTTCAATGTATCTGGTATAGGATCTTCACTACAGAGCTTGGACTCACAGTGATCCTCCTGTTTTTAGCCTGCCCAGGGCTGAGATTACAGGTGTGCACTGCCATGCCCAGTCTCAGTGGCTAGCTCAGGGTGCCTGGAGGCAGGGCTGGTGTGGCGTACAGTGCCAGGACTGAACCCCAGTCCCTGTTATTGCCTAAACAAGAGCTTAGTCTCCTGAGATAGCTCACTGGCCCTTAAATTGCTATATATTTATCTATATCTATCTATTATCTATCTATCTATCTATCTATCTATCTATCTATCTATCTATCTATCTATTTTAACTGCTTTTTTAAAAAGTGAAAACAAGGGCCAGTGGTAAAGCTCAGCAGACTAAGCACTTGCTTAGGTAAGTCCAGGGGCTGGATTACAGGCGATAGAGTCCGGGTGTGTGTGTGTGTGTGTGTGGTGCACATCTATAGTCCCAACACTAGGGAGGCAGAAATCAGGAGAATCACTACGAGTCTGGGCTGTGCAGTAAGACCCTGCACACATACACACAAAAAACCTAAAAATTCAAAACAAAACTTATGAATTAAACTTTCCTGCTTTAGCACCAAGTGAAAATACAGCAGCTTGGACAGTAACATCTGTAGCCCGTGAATATATCCGGGAGGAGGTGTGCGGGGCCCTACCCAGCCCCAGCCCACCTCTGAACTCTTCCTTCCGGATTGTTCCCTGGTTCTCTGACCTCAGAGCTCTGCCTGCATGCCTGCCCTGGAATGGGAGGCCAGACAGGAAGGATCTGCTTTCCCTGCTTCTTTTCCTCCACTGAGCTCTTAAATGCCAACATTTCTCAGGCTGCTTTCCCCAGATCCTATGTTCTCCAGGGCAAGGCTCACTCATTTTTGCGATTTCAGGTGCTAAGCTGTGTGTATGCTTCTGTACACCCAGCTACCTACTATCGTCTTTATCCAGATGTTCTTCAAACCTGGTACATTTTCCTGCATATCTTTTTTGTATTTCTGACTTTGTTAATCCCCTGAGCCAGAAACCTGCAAGTCCTCTCAGCCTCCTCTGTCTTCCAACCTTACATACAATAGATCAATAACTTTTATTGATTGTAAGTATCCCCTCTAATCTGTCAATTTTACCCCTTCCCTATGACTTGTACCTCTAGCCTGAGTCATCAGGTGTCTTGCTTGGTCCCCCACATCCTTCTTCCCCTTAGGAATCACTCTTCACCCTGCACCTAGAAGGATGCTACTGAATCAAACAACAAAAATAAACAAAATACTCCTTTACATGTGTTTCCCCACTGTCTACAAAATCACTTCTGGTCTTGATGCTCTCCTTATAAACACTCCTTAATTCTGCAACAAAATGCCTTGGCTCTCCTCACGCCTCTGACCAAATCTCCAGTACAGCCGAGATTTCAGGCCTTGAACTCAGACAGATCTAGGTTCAAATTTTAGTTCCATCTTCTATCCACGACTATTATGTGACTTTAGTTTCGTGACTTAATCCCACTGAACCCCAAATTCCACATCTGCAAAGTGGAGGTAATGCCAAGTACCAAAAATACCAGTCCCTGTCTTCTCTACTGAATGAGTGCCCATTTGAGACTCAGGTTAGGGCTCAACCCTCAAAATTTTCCTAGTTAATCATGTCACAGTGGGCCATTGCCTCTCTTTCACATTCCCATTGGCACTGTTACGGTTCATCTCTAGATACCCCCCTCAAGCGTCATGTGTTCATAAGCAGGGCCTTTGAGAGGTAGCTGGATTATAAGGCTGACCTGCCATTGGAAACAGGTCATGGCTGGAAGAGCTGGGTTACTGTGGGCTTGACCCCGAGAGTTTTTTTTCTCCCTCCCCACCACCTCTCCCAACTCCCTCTGTTTCCTGGCCACTGTGGCATCTTTGTTCAGACAGTTTTTGCCACTTATACACTCGTTTGGGCCTGTGTCATCTCCCTAGCTCCTGGGACAACACCTGCCACAAATATCTATTGCATGCTGAGTGACAGAGGTAGATATCTGGAATGTAACGTTTGTTCTCTGGGTTTGAAGGCATAATATATCACAGGATAACTTAGCCATGTGAAGAAAGGGATTCCTCAGTACTCTACTATCCTGTCGGTATTTGTATTTATGAAGTAGGACTCCTTTCCAACGTTTTGTTTATCTATAATTCTGAATCTTCCGTCTTCTCTGTCCTGTGAGGAGAGTTTCCAGTGATAATTCCACTTAAACGTTCAGAGCTGTCAACGTTTGCCTCATCTCTCTGTCCTGCCAAAGCCTACCTCAGAGAAGGCAAAGCCAAGGCTATAGTTACACTAGACTCTCTGTCTTCACCTTGCAATGAAAGAAGAAAATAAAGGCCCTTTTCTGGGACACTTACTCTCCACGTATGCCTTGTCCTTCCTGGGTAGGCTTCCTTATCTGTTACTTGGGGCCTCACTAGATGATTACAAAAGTCCTGCTTAAGGCCAAAGTCCTCTTGTGATAACTACATTTGTCTGGTGGTTTGTAGAGATTATACAGTGTTTTATACATACCGTTCCCTTTTCCGATGGGAAACTTCTGAGAAACGTGTTATCACTTCTCTGCTTCATCTTCAGCTGAGCTGGAATGATGCTATCAGCTGCATGACTCCCACAGAAGTCGCAGGCAGTTCCTGTGAGTCCAAATCCCAGGATCTATCCAGTTACAGGGCCTTCCATGCTGACCACATCAATCAGCAGGCATACTTTGCTGTCCACTTGAAAGAGTAATGTGTGCATTGCATGCATTTCTGCAAGGCCACTATGGCCGCCAGCAGGACTCCAGGCAGTGAAGAAGACCCTGCCCGACTTGGGGGAGATGGCACACAGCCCATCAGGGGTGTTCTTCAGGAGGAGGCAGCTCCAGGTTTCACTCACTCACACAAGGTCAGGGTCAATGGAAGTGAAGAAAAATAATGAAATGAAATCAAACACTGAGATCCTTGGTTGCACTCATGATCTCTTTTATAGAATTCAGTTTCATCAAAACAGTGTTTTAAGATGGCTCAGGTTTGCAAACATAATTACTGCCATACATCTTCAAAAATGGATCACCTTTTTTGTTGTTGTTCTACTGGGGATTGAACTCAGAACCCTGTCCTTGCCGGGCCACCACTTATGCCACTGAACCATATCCTTGGCAAAACAGGATAATCTTAAACTTCACAAATGTCATTTTTGAGAATGGTATTAAGTTGGGTATTCCACTACACCTACAGTTTAGGGATTTCAAGGGTCATGTAGTGTCTGTCTTAATTTAATATTCATTGAAACTGACCTCTAAGAAATAGGGGTAACTTGCTCAAGGTGACACAAAAAAGAAACAAGTCAGAAGTCATGGGTTTCCCAGCTTACAGCCCAAGTCCCTTGTCAAATCTTGTGTCATCTATTTAAATCCATAGGCTAAGAGTGACAATATCACAGTGAAAGAGAAGAGGAAAAAAGGAAAGGTGCATTTATTTTCTGATTGAAGTAAAAGAGTGCTGACAACAAAATGACTTAAAATTGTAGGCATTCATTAGTTAAAGTAATATGAAAAGGCTGTCTCCAGCACTACTACTCTCCCCCTCCATACCCCCCTGCTTGCCATGCTAAACACAGATCTGTAAGTGATCGAAGCCAGCCCTGGGTCTGGAATAGCCTTTTCTGGGAATATATATACAAACTTTGGCAGGAGTTCAATCAGCATGGCTCAAACACCACACCCACACCAAACCCTGGGCAATCTCAGTCTGCTGTCAAATGCAGACATTTTCTGGGAACTTGGGGATGGGGGTTATGGCAACTCATGGCCCTGATAGCTCACAGGCCAATCGAAGTGAATTTGATTAACCAAATGGGTGTAGTGAAATAAACCTTAATTTTTATTCCATCATTTTACATTCTTTGTGAAAGTTGATTAAATATCATTAGGAAAATCGCCCTTTATTTTATATCTTTTCAAAACCTAAAATTCAGACTTGGAGAAAAAATTTGCATATTTCCTGTGTTTCATAACTTTCACATACTTGTGGTCATAATGCCCACTGGCTTAGGATTTTGGACACTAAAAGGACTGTTTTAAAAAGGTATGTGACAGTGATGATTGGGGATCAGGGTCACATTAGGTGATGACAGTTACTGTAGAAACAGAACTTCAGAAATTAATCATGCTGCTGAGAGTAGAGTCCATGGAATTCTTCATCCAAGCCTGTGGAGCCCTGGAGGGCTCAACAGCTGAGAGACTATTTCCAGAGTTCATTTTCTGAAGGGCAAGAAAGATAGTTTCAGGGTTTCTTTATGGTCTAGGGATTGAGTAGTGTCAAGTCTCAGGGGAGAAGGCATTTAGTGTCTGTTGCTGATTGGAGGTTGACCAGTCAAGCACTGACATCAATTCACAGTGAAGATGTGGCCACGTGGACAAGGAGGATGAGGGCATAAAAGAGCAAAATGTGAAGGGGTATGATCTTAAATGGCAAAGGAAGTTGGTAATTAAGGAACTTGAAGCTAATTCCACAGAATTAGCATAGCACAAAGTAGAAATACATTTGGAAATGTCCTTCAGAACCAGTTACTCAGTTCCAATCTCAAGTTGCCAACTAAAAAAATAAAAATTCCCTAAAAGAGCATCAGAAAGATGCTAAAACTCTTGCTCTCTCAGAGACTTTGGGAGCTGAGTGATGCCATCCATACAGTACATGCAGTGTGCAAGTCCCAGGTGCAGAGTTTACCAGAAGGAATTAAAACGATAAAAGATGAAAGAATTGGGCTGTTGAGGACAATGACCTCAGATGCTAGATTGCAGAAATGAGGGTGTGCACCAGCAGCCAAAGCGGTCAAACGGATGAGGAATGTGGTGGAGAAAAGGGGGAACAAGCAAATTAGAGTACTTTGGTTTGGACCTAAAATTCCCCCCAAAGTCCAGGTGCTGGGAGCTCGGGTTTCTGGAAGGTGACTGAGTCTTGAAGATTAATTTCATCAGTGCATCCATTTATGGATTTGTAATTTGTTGGAAATTTAGGAGGTGGGGCCTAGTTGAAGAAACTGGGTCATAGAGGCATGACCCTGGAGCCTAGGAAATATACTTTGTCATAGAAAACTGACCATGTACTGAAACCTCCAAAATTGTCCACCAAAACAAGACTTTCCTTCTTTAACTTTACTTTTTCAGGTATTTTCATAACAATAAGAGCTGAATATAAAACACTGGTACCTGGAGTACAATCATTGCTGAAATTGTACCTGTCCATGTGACATAGAAGCCCTTGGAACTATTTTGTGGGAAATGTTTGGATAGGCTGGGTGGTGTGGGCAGAAGCTTTAGACTGCTGTAAACAAAGCTTGATGGGTGATTCTGCTCAGAGCTGAGAAGACTAGAATGTTGATAGGAATGAAAATTGTAAGGCCTAGGTTCATGAAATTTCATCTGGGGAGAAGTACTCCATTGGCAGTGGGATAGAGGCCAAATTTTCTAAAAGAAAAATCTCCTCATTTTGCCCATGTCCTGAGACTTTGCAGCAGACTGGGATTGAAGGTGATAGAATAAACTGGCAGAGAAAATTTCAAAGCAACCCTGTGTTCAAGCTGTGTCACATGTACTGATATATGCTCTCAGCCATGTTTACAGTGAGAATAAGAAGCAAAAAGCATAGTAGAGAGACTTGAGAAACTTATAGTTTGGGTACAAAAGAAACACATCTAATGTTGGGGCCAAAGAAAATGTAATCATTGAAGAAATTCGCATCATTACACAAAATATGTGCTTCATACTGAGACAATAAGGAAAGACACCTTCAAAACATCTCAGGAACTAACGTGGCTTCACCCATCATAGGCTCAAGAGTGTAAACGTATAAACTCTTTTGAAGGACTTTGGTCTGAAAAGACAGTGCAAGAGTTCCTGTCTCCCTCAGGGTTGTGCAATAAGTTGCATCGTGAGGGTTCGTTTTCCCATTGTCACACTGGCAGGCACTCAGAAGCCTCTGCAGTTGTGCTCCAAGTGTGCCCATCTATAGAGGCAGGCCTTGGCATAGTCCATGTGAGCCTGGCTTTGCAGGCGTGAAGAACGCGAGAGTTACTCGATGTGCATTTGCCAGGCATTTGTCCCAGGGACTAAAGGAATACTATGGTGGAGGGGAAGCAACTCTGACTGCACTGATACTGAAAATAATCAGTCCTTTGTGTGTGATTTCTTCTAGAAACCACATGCACTGAAATGACGGGGTCAAAGCAGCAGAAACTGCTGCACTTCCTCGGCACTCCTTCAGGTCTTTATTCTTGTAATCTGGACTTCACCTTTCCAACTGGCAGATAGCTCTTGCTGAAGTCCCCATTATTTATTCATCCACTCAGTAAATATTTAGTAAGGGTCCACTCAGTACTTCACACTGAGCCAAGCACTTGAAACCTAAATGGGATCATACAAGATTGCCTGCCCTCAAGAAGCTTCCAGGAAGAAGCCTTTATGTAACAAGGAAGTTCCCTGAAGTTTTAATGTATCACCACAGGACATTTTTGGTGGCAGAATGCCTGGGAGCACTAAGGAGGCAGTGGTCCATTCCTGAAGAGCAGCTTAGGAAATAGGGCTGAAGCCCGCACTTAGGCAACATCTGTTAAGGACTCCAAGGCCAACTCCAAAGCTCAACTCTCTGTCTCCACCCAGCCTCGCACCTCCTACACACATCTTGGGTTTGTTCCTTGCTCTCCATCTTCCCGTTACGTAGTTTCAACGTCACCATGTCACCATCTCTCCTGGATGGTTGCAATGCTCCTTACTAGGTCTCCAAGTAATTGTGGTGGAACTGGCTTCAGATATTGCTCGGAACCCTTCCTAAGGGAGAGGAAGTTATTTCTAGACTTCCCCGGTGTCCCCTAGCTGCCTGTGCAGGAAGAACTGCCTGAAAGGTGGCCTAAGACCCTTGTTGCCCTGGCATCACTTGTTTTCAGTTCCTCTGCCAAGCACTTGAGCTGTGAGGAAATATTTTCATTTTATTTATAGCTTTTAAAATGTTCAATTAGATGACACATTTTTAGTTAAGTCAGGCCTGGCATTTGAACCCTTGATTATCTCCACTTTAAAATCATGATGAAGGACTTAAGTAAGAGGAGCAGGATTGGTGACCATCAAGTTGGGAGTTGGCATACCCAGTGTCTAGGCCCAGGAAAGCAGTTACCACAGCCTGTGACCTAGGAGAAGCAGCATCATGCGTCTAGGCCTTGACATCCCCAGCAGGACAAGGAAGCGACAGGCGAAAAGTGCATGACCTGGAGAATCAAGACTAGGCATTTCAAGTCAGCTAATCTCATGCTTGGTAAAGAATGCTTTACACAACCGTTCCCATCACAAAACCACGGGAGACTTCTTACAAGTGACCACATGCAATATTGCTGCTAGAAGGCAGTTGAACTATTTTCTAGGTGAAGCCCAGTTAGGACATTTTGGATTAGACACAAAAGAATCCAAAGTGATTTTTGTGTCTGAAGACATTAAATACAGACAATATCCCCGGCAGGTAACTAGCAAAAGAAGAGGCATTTCTTGTGGCCAGTGCATTCTTTCATGTGTACATCCCCACATAGGGGTGATTCTGGAATGACGCTTGGTGAGGAGGCTTCCCTGAAGACAAGGAAGCTTTGTGCTCTTGGATGGGCTGCTCATTGACTCTCTTACCTATGCAGTACTTCAAGCCCATTTTTCTTCTTCCTGCTTCTGTATAATGAATTGCAAGAGTAAAACAGAGCTGTTCAATAAATATTCATTTTTATTACCTCAACTACCAGAGATGCAGGGCTTGGCTGCATAATTTATGGCCGTGTTTTTGCTCTCGCTCTCTGCTAAGGATATGAAGATAGAACAGTTTTGGCATACTCTCAGGTCTGGTATGAAATCCAGATCTCATTGCTTCTGTCGCTGCAGTGTCTCCCAAATTTATCATCCTGGTTTCTCCGATTTCAGTGCCTGATGATCCTCAGGCCTCTATCGTGTCCCACCTAAGCCAGGCAGTGGCTTCCTAACTATTCTTTCTGGCTCTTTCCAAAACGGAACTCTGCTCCCAACACTCTTGCTTACAAACCTTCTATGACTCCTCAGTACCTACAGAAGCAAATCTATGTGCTTTTAGCTTTTCATTTCCAACTACGTTTCTAAATGATCTGCTGCTCAATTTGCTCAACTGTTTTAATAAACTGCAAAATCTTTTAAGTATCAGAAATATATGGAGAATAACATGGAGTATATTCACGTGTCCATTATCAAATCCTAAAATTTTGCCTATGTGCTCCACATCTCCTAAGATATCACATACTGAAGAGCTAGTTGAGGCATCTGAAAACTTCCTCACTATCCAATTATCCTGTTTTCTCAGAAGTAACTGCTATCTTTTTTTTGTGGTACCAGGGATTAAACTCAGGACCCTGAGCTTGCCAGGCAAGTGCTTATTCTACTGAGCTATCTCCCCGGCCCCCTGTAACTATCTTAAATTTAGCTTTTATCATTCTCATCTATATTTTTCTAATTTGGTTTTTAACTGAGACATTTAAAAATAATTTATATTTTTGTGTATTCAGTTTTTTATGTACTTAGTACAGTCTAATTTTTGTGCATTTTTGAATTTTATGCCAGTAGCAACACACTCTAGCTTTTTGCAATATACTTTATTCACTTGGTATTATGTTCTTGTGAATTTTAATGTTGATGCATGAGATTGTAGTTCATTTTTCTGTATTATGAATGTCCTTGAATTAATTAATTCTATTTCTTTTTTCTACAGTTTTGGTATTACAGAAAATGTTCAAACACATAAAAAAATAAATAAAAATTAGGCCTGGCCAGATAACTCAGTGGACTAATGCAGCTGCTTAAGCAGACACAGAGGCCGGGGTTTGATCCCTAGTGTGCCCTGCTGGCCCTGTCTATGGGGTGCACTGAGAGGGCGATGGAGACTGGGCGTGGTGGCGTGCACCTGTAATTCCAGCACCTGGGAGGCTGAACACAGGAGGATCACTGCGAGTCCTGCCTACATACTCAGACCATGTACACCCTGTAGACCCTGTCCTAAATACATTAAAAAAGATAGAAAATGTTGTAAGAAGATTTCAAACATGAATCTTGTGCATAGCAAGAGAGCATTTCTCTAGAATAGCTACCCTGAGATCTAGAATTGCCATATGCTAATTTTTGGCATTGTCACCTCTCCTAGGATGTATCATTTTACACATGTTTATGAGAGTTCTTGCTCCTATACATTCTTGATATACTATTATGAGACTTTTAAAATTGTGTCATTTCCATAAATGTGAAACTGAATTCTATTGTTGCTATACTTTACATGTCTCTGATGGTCACTGAGGTTGAATATACTTTCATAGACTATTAGATTTCTACTGTCATCTGCCTGTTTATGTCCCTTGTCTATTTTTGAGTTGCTTTTTATTATTGATGTTGGGTTGTTTTTTAATTCTAGACATTAATATTTTATAAGTCACATGCTTTATATGTATCTTCTTTTGATTGTGGGTTATATGTTCACCATTTACGATGTGTTCTAGTGAGTGATTATGTTATACTTTAATATGGTAAAAATTTTTGATTCTTTCACTTATGACTTGTGTTTTCTGTGTTGTGGTTAAGAATCCCTTCATTGGGGCTGGGAAGATAGCTCAGTGGTCTAAGTGCCTGCCTGGCAAGCACAAAGACCTGGGTTTGATCCCTAGTACCACATGTTGTGCAGGTTCCAGGCCCTGGGTGCAAAGCCAGCCACCAAAAACAGGTGTGGTGGAACATACCTGTAATCCCAGTGTTGAGGAGGCTGAGACAGGAGGATCACTATGAGTCAGAGCTGTGTAGCAAGACCTTGTACCAAACAAATAAATAAATAAATACAGGATCCCTTCCTTAATCTGAGACCTTAATTATATTCCTCCAAGTTTTCTTGTAAAGTCAAGACATTTTTATATTTAGTATTCTATTCCAATTGGGATTTATGTTTGCATAGGATCGATGTATGGATATATACATGTTCACATATTTTTACATAGCCACTTTTCCTAGTATCATTTATTGATTGGTTATTTCCCTTTTCATTGATTTGTACATTTCTTCATTATGGCTACAGTTTGAATAAGCATCCCTCCCCAGGCACTAACATAAGAGGTTAAGCCCTGAAGTTACACATTAAGGATTCAAGGAGAGTAAAAACAGAATCTGAGCATGGTGTTTACACATGTGGACACTTGGGAAGTAAGCAGGATTCGCTAGGGCCACGCGGATGGATTCCCATGACTGAAGCCTTCTAGCTTTATAGGAAGAAAGGAAAAGTTACACACACACACACACACACACACACACACACACACACACACTCCCCAGAAGATGTGCTCCTGTTCTGTCACCTTGTCATGGGCTGCAACTTTGGTGAGATGTGGCCTGGACTTTGAGCCTCCAGAACAGTGAGCTGAAATAAACCTTTCTTCATTATAAAGTTAGGCTGCCTCACTTATTTCATTAGAGTGATGAAGAAGCTGATGAATGTAGTCATGTGTCCAGTTTGCATGTCTGTGGTTCGGTATCTGAGCTTATTACGGCATTTCATGGACTTGCCCATCCCTGTGTTCAGTCACTGTCCTCTGAGAAAATCTGACAGGTAGCTGGGAAAGTCTTCTACCTTGTTTTTTCTTCTTCAGTTTTTGTTATTTGCTCTTTTATATGATTTTTTAAATTAGCTCATCAAATACCTTAAGAAACAGTTGAGAGTTTCATTATGTTTTTTTTACAATCATAAAGAGGCTATACTTTGCCATTTCAGATTTTTAAACAAGGTTTTAGAATGTTATGAACATCTTGCATGTATTTGCAGAGATTTATGTTTGAGAGCCTGTAATTTCTACTACTATTGTAAGTGGTATGTTTTTAAATTATATTTTTAATTGTATATTGCCAATTCATCTCCTAAAACTTATTGTAATCAGGTTCTTATCTTACTATTTTTTTCTAAAATTTCCCTAATTTATACATCTCAGCTAGAAAAATTTAATGGGCACATTTCAGGCCTTTCTTTGTATAGCATTTTCCATTCCTGATGGTTATTTCCTTGTATACTGCCATGGACCCATCTTCCTGGTTTTCCTCCAGCTCTGTAGCAGTCCCCTTTACACTGCTTTCTAAGTGTTTGCCTCCCAGTTCCTAGCCTTCTCTTCCCTGCTCATGGGATGGATCTCACCTGATGATCTCCATCTGGGCAGTGAGTTGATAGAAGACAGCATTCCACACTCTGTGCTGACATCCTGACTAACAGGACCTACCACACATTTTCTAAACTCAACAGATCCAAAACAGAGTTGAACTGTTTCCGCAAAAGAAAAAGAAAAAGTAAATTCTGGGGCCGGGGAGATGAGATGACTCAGTGGAATAAATGATGCCCAAGCAAGCAAAAGGGCCTGAGTTCTGAAAAAAAAAAAAAAAAAAAAAAAAAAAAAAAAAAAAAAACAAAACACAGAGCTCAAACTTTCACCTCCCACTTTGCCTCTCTTCTTGTGTTCCTAACATCAGGAAGTGACTCCACCATTCAGTCTGATGCTCAAGCCAAGAACTTGGGAGTTGCTCTGATTCTTCTACCCTCCCACTCAAGCACCAGTTCTATGGATCCCACTTGTGGTGTCGAGTTCAAGCACCCAAGGTAGTTGAATGTCAATGGAGTGCCCACTTTTGACAGGTGTAGACAAAGGAAGGGTTGTAGAAAGAAAAAATCAGGATGTGTGTGTATAGACAGTACAGTTGGGATAGATAACGCTGTGCTTCTACATAATTCTATGAGAGGCAAGATCTGCACTAATGGTGGTTGGACAGGATATTATGTCGGCTGTTAGTGCTAT